>CAIGRP010095213.1:0-31779 GCA_903798385.1 Fraxinus cuspidata | reverse complement strand
ATATATATATATATATCATTCCAATTTCCCACAAATGAAAAAAAACCTCCACCCAACGATGAAGGACCCAAACCAGATTGGCAGATTCTCCAGCGGCCCAGCCTAAGGTATTTAAATAGAACTAAAATTATGAATTACAAAAACAACTAAACCGGCAAGAAATAGTACAGACAAACCTTTGTAGTCCTGAAGAAGAATTGAGGTACATTTACGAGGGGTTGAACTTTGAACAAATGACGATTGGGAATTTGGGATCTGAGATCTGGGTTGGGTTATTTAGCTAAAATATTGTAGCAATTAGGATTGGGAAAAATTCATAAATAAGGTGTTTGCCAAATACAATTTCATTTTTAACAAACTTCTTTCAATTATTCAAAAATCATGTGGTAATTCTGATTTTTTAATTAAATAAATAATTAAAAATATCAATTACATATTTACACGTCACAAATTATTGGTCACATATTTTACCGGTCACATATTTTACCGGTCACATATTTTATCGATCACATATTACTTATTTATCACATATTTATCGGTCACATATTATTTATTGATCACAAATTATCTATTTTATCGATCACATATTACTTATTGGTCTCAAATTAGTCAATTTATTGGTCACAAATCACAATCATCCAAATTGGTCACAAACCACGACCACCATCGCCGCCACAACCACCGCCTCCGCCGCGACCCACCCTAACCCCAATCCACTACAACCACCATCGTCACTGCCAGTACACCACACCTCAAATCATCACCACACCATCACCCCTTGCGCCACCGCTTGCAAAATCACCACCTCACTGTCACATCAGTAGTGCCTCGCGGCAGCCACAGACAGATCTGAAAATGTCACCACCACGCAACACCACTGTCATTCACCATTAACCATGCACTACCATGAAATAAACACAAATCTCGTAGCTACCTTCGCGCGGCGTCACCACCATCAACACCAATGCGGCGCCTCCACCACCACGTCACACCTCTCTACATACGTAGAATTGGATCTGATTGCGATCGGAGTTGTAGCAGCTATAGATCAACCTTGTGCGACGTGTACAGATTCAGCAACTCCATCTCTATACACACCACACCGCAAGCGACGCTGCGCATGGCGGCATGCCCGTGAGCACTGCGGCGCTCTTCTGTTAGTGGAGCTCTCTTGGCGGCGCGGTAGTCCTACGTTGATGGTGAGAGAGGGAGGAGATAAGGGAGAAGAGAGGGATTAGGGTTTGAATTTGAAATNTTAGGTATATAATTAATTTAATTTTATAATTGTTATAAATTTACTTTTTCACCTGATTTTTGAAAAAAATAGTTTTATACATTATATTTGAATTTGAAAGTTTAATGGTAGGATTTTGTGTAATTTTCCCATTAGGTTTTCGAAAAAAAAATGGTGGGTTTAATTGGAATGTGCTGAATTCTTTAATGGGCTTGTGCAAAGAAAAAATAAAAAATGGACAACTTACAAAATACCTCAGTCTTTTGAAAAATCATATCAAAAATATTTTGAAAGTAAAAGATACTGTGTAAAATTAAGTGTCACTTTTTTATATAAAAAATTACACAATATCACATTTTTTAAGTTAAGTGTATTAAAAGAGATGTTTGTCACTCAAAAAAATGACAAAAATTTGAAGAATGTGATTGAAAAAGAACTAAAAGATATCGTGTAAAATTAAGTGACACAATATCGCTTTTTAAAATTAAGTATCACTTTTTTACAATATCATTTTTAATAAAAAAATGATGTTTGTTACGTACAGGAAATTTCAAGAAAGTGACGGAAAAAAAAAGTAATGAATACTAAAAAAAGTAACAGAAATAGAAAAAAAAAAGGATTACACTAAAAAAATTGAGAAACATCAATCAAAACCTAAAAATAGATTCATGAGTGATCGATTTTATTCTACATGTTGTCTATTTGATATTATATATCACTTCCATTAATAAATATAAGACATAATTTCGTTTTGGGAATGGACACTATATGAGGAGGAAGTAATATAAATTCAAAAAAAAAAAAGAATTCAAAAAAGTGACGAATTATTTTCATATCAACAATTTGAAATCAGAAATAGAGTCTTGGAACAAATCTTCCTTTGTCAATATCAATTCATTGATTATTTCATATTACCTTTGCACGCTCAAAAAAGAAACACAACTAAAATTTATAGATTTTACAGCAACCTAAACACAACTCTCTTATTCCTTCACTTTCACCTATATTTATTTTTCAATTTCTACTATGGCCTCACACATTTCATTTTACAAAATCCATTCACTGCCTCAATTTTCACCATTTATTCACAACTCTTCTTCTCACCTAATCCCCAATTCTCTCTCTAATTTTCATCGAAAACTCAATCAAAACTACTAAAAAATAAAAATCTAATTTGCAATTTCGTTGCCTCATCTTTACTTATCAAGAACTTTAACTCTCTATGATTTCACAATTGATTGTTCTGCTGTCGTTATCGACTCAATCGCCTCCCCCATCACGTTGATCCACCATTCTTTATCTGACTTTGAATCTGAAATTAAAACCACCAACATAGTCGATTTAGCCAGGACCTTCCTTGTCCTCTCTAACTCCATTGTAGACTCAATGCTTCTTCTCTTCCCTTGTCCTCTCTAACTCCATTGTAGACTCAATTTCAGCGTTATCATCACTCGCAACAACCTCATCTTCCTCATCGGAAAAACCACTGGAATCTGATACTATTGTCGTTTCAACGTACTTCGTGGACCCTTCATCCACTCCCGTCAATCCATGCAAGACATGGTGGTAATGCGTGAACTTATTGATTTAAAATCTAACTAGGATTACTTGTATCAACTTCTCATCCGCTATCTATCCATAAACCCCTAGAGCACCCATAAATTCATTATTAGAGCTTGTTGGGGAGGGGTGGTTATAACGTATTTAATACGTTTTTAAATATTTAATTAATTAATAGGAGTATTAATGAAATTAGTTAAAAGTTTAGTGCATTGAGCCAAATTTGCCCATAAAAAATAACAAATAATTTGGACTTGGGCTGAAATTGAATCGTACTCCGTCTCTGGGTGAAAATAAGAGAATTTTGTCTCGACAAATATTATTGATGTGAGGATTTAAAAAATTAAGTGCTTGCAAAAATTTTAAAAAGTTGAAATTTGAAAGTTAAGCTCCTTGTACATATAAGATGGTGTTTGGTGGAGATTGAAATTAGATTTTTAATAGATCGTGATAGAAGTTTTTGAAATATGTGGTTGAAAAGTTGTGGGACCCATGAAAGATGTGTTTAATATTGATTATTTGATTTTGACTTTGCTTAAAATCAGATTTCAATCCAAAACAAACAGGCCCTAAATAAGTACTTATTTTCACTTTTGTAATATTAACTTATTTTCGTCATTTTTGCATGCTTGGACAACGTGCTAGTTTTTCAATGCAGCAAAATATCCGCTCCGGTTCAAATTCGAATTCAAATTCTACACACTAAAACAACAGTCTCTTTTCTCACCCAACCAATCAAAATCTGCCAAGTCAATCGTCATTTAAAATTAGTCATTTCTCATTGGCCCTTCACTAAACCACATGTCATCAAACAATACCCACATTCAAACATACGGCTCCTGTGGGCCCCATCTCTAACGAATACCCAAACCTAATTCAACGGTCCAGATCTTCCTCAATTCAAATCAACCCTTTTCCCCGCCTCAAAAGCACCCATCAATTCCTATATTATATGATTCTTCTTCGCTTTCCATTTCTACAGAAATCCATGAAATGCGTTGGAATTCAATTTTTGAAACCCTAAAGCGTAACATTTCACTTGGGTTCTTGAAAATTTCTTTTTAAAACCCAACCTTTCGCCTCAAATTTTGAGTTTTACAATTCTCATGCTTAGATAATCCATTCTACGGAATGGATGTTTAATTTCAAATTCTGAAACTCTATAGCGTGAAATTCCAGTAGGGTTATTGAAAAATCCTTTTTAAAACACTGTTTTTCGATTCAAAATTTCAGTTCTTGACACTGTTTATACATAATAATGGCGAGTGCTGGTAGGAGGTCTACGTCAGCTACGGCGTCATCACTGGCGAAGCGGCATGCGTCATCATCATCGGGATCGGAGAATTTTGGGAAGGGGGCTACAGCGGCTAACGCTTTGCCATCTCAGCATGCGCCCAAGAAACGCCCGGCGCTAGCGAACATCACCAACCAGCGGCATGGTTCTGGGCCTCCAAATCCGGGGCGGAACTCCCTCCCCGAATCATCAAAAATTGTATGTGCAACTGTTGATCTCTTTCATTTGTTAGTTTGTATGTAATCATGCATGTATATATTTGTATGTACACGTTTTCTGAAAAATTCACACTATAATAAATACCCTTTTAGGAATTTAAGTATACACATACGCACACGATCGTACCTTCAAAAAAAATTATTATTTTTCCCCATTTTATTGAGTGAATGTTGAAGCCAAAAATTTATAGTTCAATTATGTTGGAAACTTTGGGATTAATTTTGATGATATCTTTGTTGTATAAGGCAGAGACACCACAAACCAAGCGTGTTTTTGGGGGAATTTTGGGATTATTTATTTTATCTTTTTGAACTGTAATTTCGTTTTCTGGTCACTGTTTTCTGCTTAGTTTGACAATTTTGTCCCATCGAGGAGAATCTTAGGAAACCTTAAGGATCAAAGAAAATAATCTCAATTTTTGAAAATAATAAAAAACCAGTTGAAAATAAATCTCATTCTATTCTTAAGCTCTGTTTCGATACAGAGTAGCTTGATTACTTTTTTTCCCCTTGAATTTTTAATGCATCTTAACTGTTGGGAGTATTAATTGAAAGCGCAAATTGTTTAGAGCTTTCAGTTCAAAAGAAATTAGAATTTTTTTTTTCTTTGATGATATACTGTGAACAAATATTCAACTTTCATGGAGGATGCTCTCTCATAAGTTTGCGCGCTCAGAGTTGTCACTGAAAGTAGAGCTTCTCTTTTCTAAACTTGGGATTTTGGTTTTTGGAATTGATAAATTAAAAAGAAGAAATAATATAAACTTCCTCAGTATAAAAATGTTTTGCAATTGAAGAAATCAAAAAAGTGCCACTTTACAAATTTATATTTGATTAATTTGAATATTTGTTTGAATTCTGTAGGTACCGTGCATTTCAAAAATTGTAAGCGTCAAGAAGGGGTCTTCGACTTCCACAAAAGCAAGCTTCTCAGGGTTTACTTTGCCAGGTTCCCTTGTAAAACCAAGTGGGGTTGCTTCTAGTAAAATTGCTTCTTTCCCAAAAAGTGATGCAGTGCTCTCCAAGATTATTGTTGCATCTGCACCATGCAGTATGGACGTTTCTCCAGATCAATCAGATGGACTATCAATTTCAATGGACGAGTCTATGTCTACCTATGATTCCTTGAATAGTCCAGAAGTAGAATACATAGATAATAATGAAATAGCAGCAGTTGATTCCATCGAGAGAAAGACATCTAACAAGCTCTGCATCTCAGAACCCGTTGAAGTAGCAGGTAGTTCATTATTATCACTTCACGAATCCTAGTTTTGTTTCCATGTCTTGGCCAATTTTGCAACATAGAGAATTTTACAGTGCCCTTTAATTGTCTTGATAGGTAGGTTTGTGTCACGTTGATTTTCATGGTTTGTAAGTGTGATTCATTTTATGGATTGGGCGTGCAGGTAACATATGCAAGCGAGAAATACTTGCTGCAATGGACTCTGATGATATGATTGTCGATGTTGATGGCAATCTAAATGACCCGCAGCTATGTGCAACCATTGCTTGTGATATTTACAAGCACCTGCAAGCATCTGAGGTTAGAATTCTACTTTTCTATTTTGAAAATTTGTTGAAACACTTAACTAGCATTGAAACATGTCAAATAAAGATCTATATATTATCTCTATAGTTCACGTAAACCATTTTAGCCTAGTCTCGTGAGCAATTTGTTACGTGACGATGTGCCAGGTTAGCATGTAAAGACCTGTTGCATATATAATGGTTGAAAGATTAATTTCATATCAATTCTATTATTCAAAAACTTTTCAATATGCAAATGGAAAGTTGATGCTTCAAGCATCGTGAATTATACATGTAATGGAAGCCATTATGTTTGGCTTTTGATTTGAGCATAATGTTTCTCAAACAAATTGCCCAAAGTGATGCAATGCAAAATAAGGAATTCAAGCGAAAAACTTTAAGAAAACAAATTCTGGAATCTACCAAATCATGAAAAATCAAACTCAAGAACTCTATTAATGAAAGATAATAAAAACAATGAGATAACCCTTTATTTATAAGGGTTTACATGAAAACCTAGTTTAATAGGATTAAATTAATTAAAACCTAGTTTAAACAAATTAAAAAAGATTTCGAAATAAACTAAATGACAAAAATAGCCCTAAAACTTTAAAAATTAGTTTTCTAGTTCTAAACAAACTCGAATGACCGAAATTTATCGTAGAGCACGACAATGAGTATTACTCGTATTGTCGTCCTCTTTTCGGAATACTATTATGAGCCCAAAATGGAATTCTGATGTTTTCTTTGCACTATTACCTGTTCCCCATTTTGATCCAATTCTTCAACAATATGTTCTACATTACAAAGCAGAACGGATACTACTTATATCATGGTGTTGTGCTATGGTGTTGTATAACTTTGCGATGTTCACTATATTTCCTTGTTTATATAATTTTAGGCTAAGAAAAGGCCTGCTACTGACTTCATGGAAAGGGTCCAAAGAGATATCAATCCCAGCATGCGTGCAATTCTTATTGATTGGCTTGTTGAGGTAACATGTTTATATCTTTAGGCACTGTCCGGTTGATTTTAGATCTCAAAAAGTGCGTTCATGATTGAAAATACTGAAACATTAGTGTCAAATGAATCTTTACACAATTCTTTATTTATCTAGAATGTAAATCTTATTGTGTCTGATTAGGACTTTGAACTACAGGTTTCTGAAGAATACAGGCTTATTCCAGACACGTTATATATGACTGTCAACTATATAGATCGTTATCTTTCAGGAAACATTATGGACAGGCAAAAGTTGCAATTGCTAGGTGTTGCTTGTATGATGATTGCATCGTAAGATTCAGTATTTTGTCTATTTTCCTTTCTTCTTTCATACCTATGACTCTGCATGATTTCTTTCTCTACTCTCTCTCCCTACATGTCTACGTGCCCGTTTGTACATATACACCTCTTTCCCTTTCTTGTGAAGCCCCAGAAACCAATGTGTTTATCACTACGGATATAAATTCACAATATGAGATTGTATTTCGCAGCAAATATGAAGAGATTTGTGCACCTCAGGTGGAAGAGTTCTGCTACATAACCGATAACACATATTTTAAAGACGAGGTATGAGTTTATTTCCAGGAAGTAGAAATTTACTTTTAGATTTGAACTGTAACTAAGCAGTTCAAGCCTGCAGGTTTTGCAAATGGAGTCTGCTGTTCTGAATTATTTGAAGTTTGAAATGACAGCCCCTACAACTAAATGTTTTTTGAGGTGATCATTGGATTTATATACATTGGAAGGAGTAAAGTTTAAGATGCTCTCGGTGTTGACTTTCTTCTCTTCTTGTAGGAGATTTGTTCGTGCTGCACAAGGTGTTAACGAGGTATCATCTCATTTAATTACATGTAGAACAATTACTTATGACAGTAGCAATCAGTTCTTATTTGCTTATTTCTGGTCATTCGTTATGTTCCAGGCTCCGTCCCTGCACTTAGAGTGCTTGGCCAACTACATTGCAGAGCTGTCCCTTCTAGAGTACAATATGCTTTGTTTTGTCCCATCCTTGATAGCAGCTTCATCTATTTTCTTAGCCAAATATATTCTTCTCCCTTCGAATAGGCCCTGGGTATGCTTTGTTTCTTAGATTTTTCTATAGTATTTCCATTTCTGTACAAGTTTTCTTTGATCATAATTCAACTCTTGTAATGATAATGCAGAATACAACCTTGCGACATTACACGCTTTATCAGCCCTCTGATTTACGAGACTGTGTTCTGGCATTACATGGCCTCTGCTGCAATAGCCACAGCTCTAGTCTACCTGCCGTCCGGGAGAAATACAGTCAGCATAAGGTATACAAATTTTCTTATCTAAGTCGAAAAAATAGGAAGACTTCCAAAACTAGGATTTCAAAATCCCGGGACACTTGGTAGTGCATTTTTTTTCAATCAAGTTTTAGACTTGAGAGTGAATACTTTGCTCTGCCCTATTCGAACTAATGTGTTCCTGTTGTGAATCAGTACAAGTTTGTTGCAAAGAAGTACTGCCCTCCATCAATACCTCGAGAATTCTTCGAGAACTTCAGCAGCTAGTCTTAAGGTCAAGTAGCTGTCCCAATGCTTCAATGCTCCGTTGGATGGATGGACTTCACAAGTAGATCATCTTCTACTAACAGCTCCCCTGAATGGAGGAAATGCTGTTTGCTTCCCTCCTTATTCATCTTGGTGACAATACGTGCCAAATAATAGGCCCGTCTGGGAGTTGCGCCGCAATCGTGTTACCATTTATATGGTTCAGTTAGTATGAGTATGGACTGATTTACATTGTGTGGTGCAAATTCACTTAGTTTTAGAATTAACCTCAGTTGTTGTATAGATGAGTTTTCTTCTAATTGGATATTCAAGGAATTTGTCCCTGCCAAAATTCTAGGCCCGAGGTACTTCGAAATCATGACAATTTCTTCTACTAGTAGGTTGCCTCTTTCACAATGCGGGCCATCTCCAAAAGGGTGTCTGCTTTGATAACAATTATAACAACTACTCTCTCCCTTAAAATCTACTTATAAGAGGAGGGTGGTTGGTTAAACTCTTTTGAGTTTGTTCGTAAATGAGGTCTACAGTGATCCATGTTCTCAATTAGGCAGCTAGATCTTCTACTGGAAGTAGTCCTCCTATGTCGTGTAGGATCATACTAGAAGGGTTCTTTGATACCAATTGCACTTACTTAAAGAATTATCCCTTAAAATTATAAAGAGAATGTGCTCAATAAGTTATAAACTTATAAACTAAGGTTTCGTTTAATGATGTGAGATATAATCATGCCATCAGAGTCATTTCATATTCTTGATATCTCTATTATTTTTCACGCTAGATAAAGAACCATCAAGTCTCCAACGACAAAGAGTTTGACAAGTTTAGTGCATTCCATGAGAGATGATTGGGTGCTACGCGATCAAATGTCCGAACCAATAGTGTTTTGATTTCGAAACTTGACTGTTGGAGCTATTTAATAACGGTTATAGTCTTTTTAGTGGGCCATCACATACATAGTTGACCGTTTCCGATCGTCCAACGCGGGAAGAACAAAATTACTGTATTTTCCCTTTTTTGACAGCTTTCTTGTGGAAATGAGAAGTCCTAACTTTTCCAAATTTAGAGTTTCTATTTAGAAGTAAATATTATATTTTAGGCAAAATTGTAAAGTGGGTCTCTACCAACGGCCTCGTCCGAATAACAAGTTGATCGTCTACTAAATTTTTCATTATACTTACACAATTAGTTTTTCAAGCTATAATGAAAATCATTCATGAATAGTTGAAGTTTAGAAATGACTTTAACATATCTAATTTTATGAAGTTAGGTCTTGTTTTCTTTACTAGGATTGATATCTAAAGACTTGATTTGAGTCATTTTTTACGAGGGTCATAATTTAATGAAACTTTTGACAACTTTTATCATTGGAGATTGATTGTGCTACTATAATAGAAGTATCGATATTTATGTATACGTGTATGCAAGCGTGTCTTAGTATGATAGACTCGAACCTAAGATGTTTACGTATACGTAACGTACATGCAAGCGTGTTCGTGGTATATTAAACAATCTCAAAAGAATAGTCCTTGTCTTGGTTCCAATACCAACTCAAGATAAGGGAGAACTTGATTTTTTTCTTGATAAAGAAGTTTATACTTGAAATTCCATTCTTTCTCTGTCATTTCATTTTCATAATAATGACAGACAAAAATCTGCAAAAGTGACTTATTTTCTAGATTTTGAATTTTTTTATATTGGAAAAAATTCAAAAATTTCTTCCTTGTATTTTTCTTTCGTTGTTTCTTAATTAAATTTTTCTTCATCGTTGAATATATGAGGGAAAAAAACACTTAGGCATTGTTTGAAATTCCAAATTTTCCATGGAAATTCCATTTTCCAACTTTTGCCTTATTTGACACCATAAATTTGCCATGTAATTGGTTTTCCCAAAATGACTCCCACGTGCACCTTTTCTAGGTAATCATTGAATTGATTTTCCCACCATTTTGGTGAGAAATTGGAATTCCAGGTTTTTTTTTGGCAATTGGAACAAATTTTATAAATAATTGTAAAAACAAATTTCACTTTAATGGACAATTCCACGCAAAACAAAGTCAAACGAACACTAAACTTTGATGAAAAATAGTTTTCGAGCAATTTTTTTTTTTTAACTTTTTGGCAATGGTGACAAATTTCATAACCAATTGTTAAAAAAAAAAAAACCACTTTAATGGACAATTTTCATATAAAATAAAGTCAAATGTGAACAAAAAAAATCCAAAATTTCAAAATTTTCCCGAATGGAAAATTATACCAATCAAAATAATTAATTGAAAATTCTCTGCAAACACAATTTCTAGACAATTACTTTCCCTTGAATTCGTTTTCTTTCCACATATTTTCCACATAGGGTCCGTTTGATTGCAAGAATGAAATTTGTGTGGAAAGAAAATGAATTACAAGAAATTGAATTGCATAAAATTATTTTCCTGGTAATTGTCAATTAATTATTTTGATTGGAATAATTTTTCACCTGGAAAATGTTGAAATTTTGGATCTTTTGATATTCGTTTGACTTTGTTTTACATGAAAATTGTCCATGAAGGGAATTTTTTTTTTTCAATTGTCCATATAATTTGTTTTCATTGCAAAAAAGAAAAAAAAAGTGGAAACCATTTTCCAACCAAAGTGGTTGGAAAACCAATGCAATAAGACCATGGAAAAAGGGGACACGTGGGGGGTGGGAGGAAAATATTTTATATGGAAAATTTTGGCGACCAAACATGGCAAAAGTGGGAAATGGAATTTTAATTCCATTTTCCATGGAAAAAAAAGGCATATCAAACAGAGCATTACAAACGTTCACACATATTTCAAAAGAAAATAAAATAAACTGGCCAACCAAAGGCTAATAATTTTTTTTATTTCAGTTCGAAATAATTTAAATACACATAATACTAAAATTATTTCATGGAGAAGCATTTCTTTTTAAATAATAATTTTAGTTAAGAAAATAAATTAAATATTTTCAAGTTTCATAGAGAAGCTTTGCTTTCTCGTTGTTTTGAGCAAGAAAATGTTGTTATTCACTAGATGTTTGTTTATAAAAGAGAATTGAATACTATTGGACAATAATAACAACCTTGAAATACTAAAATTTTTATTCATTATTTAATTTAGTTATATACAATTCAATGTACCTATCATGCATTAAATTCGTAATAATTATTTTAAGAATATCAAGTTTTAGTGACACAGTCAAACATGCTCACTAACAATGGTAGTTATTAACTTGGATTTTTGTAAGATGGCTGTAAATATTCTTTCCAAGAATTGAGGTTACCAGAGAGTTCAAATCTTTAATTAGCGTAAATAGAAAATTTATATAAAGTGGCATATTAGCGAATGTTGATTGGCTCCTTAACAAAGTGCAATCAATATTTAAAGTGAGAATTTTGTGTTCTTGCCAAGTATATATGTTAAACAAAGGGAATTTCTTCACTAACATCATTGGATTAATTTAGTATTTGCTCTTTGCTACCCCCCACCCCGCGCCAACCCCGGAAAATGAATTTCTTGAGCCAAAATCATTATTTTTAGAAAATGGATTTGACTATGAATGTGTTTGGCACCCATTTTTGGGAAATTATAAATTTTGGAATAGTGATTGAGGGAAGAATGTGTGGTTGAAAAGTAACGAAAAAATTTTAAATTTGTATGTAATATTATTTTATTTGCAGAATATTGGTTATAGTTAAGAAAAAAAAAATTTTTTAAAAATGAATGGGTGCCAAACGCCCTCTATATATCAACTCAATTCGAATAGAGTAATGAAAAATAATTCAAGTAATAGTCGTTATATATGGATGGTCAAGCACATATCCCTTTTACTCGTGTTCTTTCATTTACGAAAAGATTTTTTATTTTTCTTGTTCTTTTTGGTTGTACGAGAACGCGAGAACATAGATGCCCATGCACTTGTAAAAGAGGAATGTTAAGACAAGACTGCGCAAGTAAACTTTGAACGATACCCTATCTAAAGAAGTAAGTATCTTTGTTTAATAACCTTGAATTCCTCAGTCTTTGGGAACCAGAAATGAGAATAGGATACTAAATGTCCCTCTCTAAATGCCAATTATTTGTTCTAAAAAATAGACTTATTTGACTGATAATTGATAGGCTTTCTTGATACTTAATAATTATTTAGAGAATTAATTATTGATAATGGAACCATATTCTGTTCTGATAAAAGGATGGACCAGAGGCCATAGAAGTGCTACTCAAAAGAGACTGATTGAAAATTTAACTTGTCACTTTTTCGTGCATATAAATAGTGCTAGGAATTGATCGAGGAATGGAACACAACACTCCATTGATCTCCTTTCCACACATTCTTAGTGAAGTTTCCACTTTCATCAAAGGAGGAGATAAGGCTAAACAGTGAAAGTAAGAATCCTTTTCTTTTCGTCTTCTTTCTTTTAGCATTTGAAATTATTTACAAGCATATTATAGTTACTTCTATATTAGTTTCATTAGGTGATTAGTTGAAACTTATATGTTAAATGTAAGTACGTCCTTGCTTACGCGAATGTAACACTGTCAAACAATAAATGACCATAGCGTTGACCTAGAGACGAGAAGGTAGATAACTAGGGAAGTAGGGGGGATGATTTTGTGCATGTCACATTAACAGTGGAGTCAATATTTCTATAATCTACATGCTTTTAGGTGGTGGGGGTCATTTATTTCTTAAACACGTGGCGTACAGAAAGTACCATTTGCGGTGATTTTACCTTAACCTACTTGCATGACTTTTCTAACATGTTCCTCTTCTTATATATAGCCTGCCATGGCTCCTCACAAGTGCACATTCTTCTGCACTAAATCTGAAGTGCATTAACATTTTCCTTCTGCTTATTATATCATCTAACTCAGATTAAATAATTTCATCTGATTTTTTTTCATTTTCTCAATTTGTTTCAATCAAAGATGAGTGCAAACAAGGGCCAAAACCACCACCAAATCTTTGATGTCTCCATCAATGTGCTGCCTCAGATTGGTTCCAAGTGTTTCGACGATGATGGGCGCCTCAAACGAACCGGTATTTTTCTTCATTGAGAAACAAATACTGAGTGCACGTTTGTCACTCAGTACTACAGACTGAACTTCATAAGTTAAAAAGATTATATCTTTGTTTTTAACTGAATTTTCTTGTTTCATATTTTTCTAATAGGAACTGTATGGACTGCAAGTGCTCACATAATAACTGCTGTAATTGGTTCTGGTGTTCTGTCCTTGGCTTGGGCAGTAGCACAGCTTGGATGGATTGCTGGTCCAGCCGTGTTGCTCTTATTCTCATTTGTAACATACTACACCTCTGCTCTTCTGGCAGCGTGTTACCGGTCCGAGGATCCCGATACCGGGAAAAGAAATTACACGTATATGGATGCCGTCCGAGCCAACCTCGGTAAACTTTTTAACACGTGAACTTTTGTTTAAAAATAGTTCATATAGCCGACCCTATATTAAGATTTGGCTTATTACTGTTGTTATTACAAAAACTTTAATGTGACACTTGATTGTTTTTGGAATTTCAGGAGAATTCCAGGTCAAAGTTTGTGGAGCAATTCAGTACTTGAATCTCTTTGGAGTTTCTATTGGTTACACAATTGCGTCGTCTATAAGTATGATGTAAGTATGAATTTGAAAGTGAAAAGCGTATCTTTTCAAGAATAGTATAATAAACAAGATTTTAACTTTTTTTGAATAGGGCTATCAAAAGGTCTAATTGTTTCCATTCAAAAGGAGATAACAGTCCTTGCAGAATTTCAAGCAATCCTTATATGATTGCATTCGGTGTTGTGGAAATACTTTTCTCCCAAATCCCAGACTTTGATCAAATATGGTGGCTTTCAATTGTTGCAGCAATCATGTCCTTTACTTACTCCACCATTGGTTTAGGCCTCGGAATTGCAAAAGTTGCAGGTAAGAAAAGAATCCCGAGCTTAATAGACAGAACTAACGAAGAAAAAAGAAGTTAAAATCATGTTTGTTGTTCCATAAATGTCTCGATTTTCAACTGCTTTGAACCCGATTCTTTGTTTTGTTGCAGAAACTGGGAAAATAAAGGGAAGTCTAACTGGAATAAGCATAGGCACAGTGACTGAAATGGACAAGATATGGTCAAGTTTTCAAGCACTTGGAGCCGTAGCTTTTGCCTATTCTTACTCCCTTATCCTAATTGAAATTCAGGTACAGTTTTTATCCCTTTTTTCACCTCTATCAGTTAAAACTTCGTCTGTTGTTACGTCCTATATCGACTGATCTTGATTTGATTCTATCTTATATATCAGGATACAATAAAGTCCCCACCATCTGAATACAAGACAATGAAAAAGGCCACTCTATTGAGTGTAGCAGTAACAACACTTTTCTACATGTTCTGTGGCTGTTTTGGCTATGCAGCATTTGGTGACCTCTCCCCGGGAAATCTCCTCACCGGTTTTGGCTTCTACAACCCCTACTGGCTACTCGATATAGCCAACGCTGCCATAGTCATCCACCTTATTGGTGCGTACCAGGTTTACTGCCAACCACTATTCGCCTTTGTGGAAAAAACATCGAAAGAATGGTTCCCACAAAGCACATTCATCACCAAGGAAATTGATATCCCTATCCCGGGAAACAGTCCTTATAAACTCAACCTTTTTCGACTAGTATGGAGGACAATTTTCGTGATCATAACCACGATAATTTCCATGCTGATGCCATTTTTCAATGACGTTGTAGGAATTCTAGGCGCCTTTGGGTTTTGGCCTTTAACAGTATACTTCCCTGTGGAAATGTACATTGTGCTAAAGAAGATAGAAAAATGGAGCACAAAATGGATATGCCTACAAATACTAAGTGTTACTTGTCTTATTATCTCCATTGCTGCTGCTGTTGGTTCCTTCGCCGGCGTTGCTTCTGATCTCAAAGTTTACAAGCCTTTCAAGACTAGTTACTGATTTGGTTCATCTGAAGATTGTAAAATCAAGAAATTTATGAAAATTAGGGTTTTAATTCTTGTTCATGTTTATAAAAAGCCTAAAGGTGTACTTCTTCCTTTGTTTTTAGTCCGTAGTGTAATCTCAAATTAGTTTCACTGTATCAATAGGAAAAAAAAAGAAAGGCAAGTCCATGTATGTATTTTGTTATTTGGAATCAAAACACTTTATTTTCCCAAGCATGCAAGTTTGCCTCTAATAGTTTAAAATTTAGGCGAGACATGGTCATTTGAAATGATACAAGTGCAAAAAAAAGTGTTTGTTTCAAGTTTTACTGCTGCTCATTTATGAACCACTTTAAATTTTCTTCTTGACCTTTTCACAAATATCTTATTAAAAGCACGTATTTAAGATTTTTTTTCTTTTCTTAAAAATTCAATGGTTGTAATTGATAAATTTTAGGCCATGTTATCTATTTTGATTTCTCACGATGGCATTCAGTACAAAATTTGCTATCCTCATAGTTGGATGGTTACCAAAATCCAAATGTACAGGTTGTTAGTCTTGTATTTTCTTTATATATTTTTTTCGTTTGTATGTTGAAGGTCGGCTTTATGTCCCTCTAACATTTGCTACCCTCATAGTAGGATAGTTACCAAAATTTGCTACTCTTTTATTCATTAAAAAATTTTAGTAGAAAATTTGAAACATTTTATGGGAAAAAAAGGTCTAGTACGGGCTAGGTTAAGCAGGGAGATAGATCAGACTGGACCGACTTATCAGTTTTGATATCATTACTAGCATCTAGCATAAGGGTATACTTTTTGGAAGGATGCTAGGTATGAAGCACTTCCTTGAACCAAGAAAATCAGCCTTTGACATATATTGCCTCAACTACCAACCACCATTCCATGGATGGATGGAGGAGAAAAGTACAATCTCAAAAGACTTGTGGAATCAAGGAGGTGACTATCACCATCATCAATAAGCCCCGTATGGTCTCATTAAAATTTTAATATAATTTTCTATTTTCTTTTTAATCATGTATTCTCTAATAAAATAATATTACATGTATATCGAAAACTTTTTCTTCTTTTTCAATCATTCAATCTCCCAAAAAATATTATTCCAAAACTTATAATATTAAATAATGGAGGCCAAACGGGGCTAAACTCTAAAGTGTTTGGACTTTATCTTTAAAAGAATCTTTTTGGGACAAAGTATCTTCTTAAAGTAATGGTGGCCAACTAGCCATGATTTAGGGTTTAGTGGTGGAATTATTAAAATTCTCAATGACTTAATTCTTAGTTGTTTACTTTCAAATTTGGAAGAAAGACAAGTTTGAATTCAATTTTATCTAGTCTTTTATATATTGAAAAGTTGACTAATTCTTAGCTGTTTAATTTCAAATTTGGAAGAAAGCCAAGTTTGAATTCAATTTTACCGAGTCTTTTATATATTGAAATGTTGTTGACCTCGTACATAATGAATAGAGTCCTATGTTTTAATAACGACTAACCAGAAATTTGACGTATTTGATCTCAGTAATGACACTTTTTTTCTCACCTCAGTATCTCAACATGGATTATTTTTATGGAAATAAATTTGCACTTTCACATCTCCTCAAAAGACTAACTATGGGTACCAAAAAGATTTTGGGTCCATTTATTGTGTGCTTGGGAATTCAAGATCTTTAAAATTTCGAATGCTTGAGCAATTAGGGTTTGTTTGATCCACAATATTTCTAAAATACATGTTTTCTCTATTTATTTCAACTACGCATTCTTCAATAAAATAATATTACACGCAAATCCAAATTTTTTCCTTATATTCTAACCACATATTCTCCATTAATCTACCATTCAAAAATACATTCTTTGCCAAATAACGGGGCTCAAACAAGAAACGAAAAATATGATATATTATGAGTTCGATTTAATTGTTATACCATACTGAAGTTTAACTCGATGTCATGAATGAAATACCTTCCCAAGAAGAATGTTATTTCAAAGAAAAAGAAAATAAGACATTAGAAATGTGTTCCACGTGAGTTAAATAAATTTATTTTATTATTCTGTTCAATGTATCCAAAGCAATTCAACCATTAAATACTCGCACTATAATTATTATGCACGTGTGGTAGTAGTGACCGGTGGTGGAAGTTTGGCCCAATCACCAAATGAGTTTTTTGAAGTGTTTCTTTTTGCACGTCTCTTTTAAATTTGTAAATGATGAACCACTAAACATAATCTTTCATCACATTGCATGTTAATTTTATATGAAAATAATTGCTATAATTAATATTCGCTAAGTTTCATCTTAAAAGTTGATCCTAATGAGGAGATTTCACTTGATTAGTATTTTTATATTTAATTGATATAGGAATTGATATTGATTAGAATATTTATATTTAATCAATTTGGGAATTGACTCGACTGAGAACGTCAATCTTGAAATTTAAATAATTGGGAAAAAGTTAGTTAGACAGGGTTGGGGACGGGATGTGTTTGGGTAAAAAAAAATTTAAATGTCAAATCAGTGAATGACACGTATCCTACCTGTTTTTAACTCTGTCACTGAACCTGTTTTTGTAGCAAAACTCAAATAATCGTTTGAACTTTGAATTAGTCAAATTACTTATTTGAATTTAATGAACTCTTAACACCATACTAAGTCGTGAAGTTTTATTTTAAGAATCATGATTGTTGTACATTTTGATGTACACACTTATTTACACTGCCACATGATATTATCTATTTGAAATTAGAAAAAAAAAAATAGTTGTTTCTTTCAATGATTTTTTTTAGAACAATACACGTGTCAATAAATGTGTACAAATGTCAAAGTCCTTATTTTAAAATATCAATAATATTAAGTATATTCAAACTTTATACATGAATTAATATATTTATATTCTATGTGAAATTTATCATTACTAACTAACACTATGTCTATCTCCATGGATTAGGTAGGAATACTTGTGGATCATTGGAATATCTGGATTTTTGCGATTATTTTCTGAAAATTAATTGAAAATTTAAAAATTGTCTAGTTAGCTCGTTTTTTGGTTTTTCGCTTTCAAAATCTAGGTGAAAGCTCGTTTCTATTGAACCTTCTTGCGTTGCTTTAACATGATGCAATGTTAGGTTTTCCAGACTTGCTTTGTGCTACATGCAACAAAGGTCATCCATTGAATTGAATAGGGGGAGAAAGAAAAGTTCGAAAATGGCTAGATTTAATTTAACAATGCTTTTCTTGTAACCCTGAAATTAAAGTACAACGGTGCCCGTGAACTAAAAATTTAGCCCCTTTTTGGTGGCCATTTTTTTTTTTTTTAAATAGTGTTTTGAATAGTAAATTTTTGTAGAATGTGCGGTTAAAAAATAAGAAAGAGATTGGATTTACTTGTAGATTTTTTTTGCACTTATTTGTCTTCAATTTCTTCAAAACTTTTTTTCTACATACTCATTTTCAACAATACATTCACACGAAAAAATAATATGCACGTAAACCAAAAAATTTTCCTTATTTTTTAACCACATTTTCCAAAAATTCACTATTAAATACAATATTCTCAAAAAAAAGAATTGCCATCAAACAAGGGTTTCTTTGTGTAAATATGATTAAAAATGAGTGTAGAATAAAGAGTTCTAAAATAGTAATTGTCAAACAGGGGCATAGTGTCCCGATTGTAAATAAAGTTAATGTCAATGATCTTTGGTAAAGCTTACTTTGCTAACGTGGCAAAACATACGGGGATACTTGTTCCATTAAGTGGTTGAGCGAAAGGCTAACAGAGTAATCTAATTTCTTACAAATTAAACATGAGACATGTAAGTAGGGGTGTGATAGCTCCGAATTGAAGTTCAGTGTCCTGATTGCAAGTAAGGGTAAAGTTTAGTGACCGCATTGAAATTTTTCCTTGTGTGGCTGAACCTATCTATCATTCTTTAAAAACTTTTTTTTTCTAAAATTTATTTTAAATCACACATTCTCATAATAAAATATTTTACACATAAACTCAAAATTTTTCCCTACATTTTAATCATACATACTCCAAAAACTCACTATTTCAAAATTTATTTTTTCCAAAAAAACACTCTTCTTAATGAGCATCAAACAAAGCTGAATATCAATTTGTTAGAAGGGTAATTAACACAAACGTCCCCACCTTTCACTACTATTGTGAAAAACGTTATCTTTCATTTTTTTGACATTTTCACCTTTCATTTTGCAAAAGGACTTTTTCATCAATTTTCTGAATTGAAAATTGTGAAATGATGATTATACCATTCTATTTAAATAAAAGAAAAAGAAAAAAATTAATTGTAACCATGGTCCCAAATATTTTAAAAATCGCAAATGAGTCTCAAATAAATTATAAAAAGGGTAATTAGCAAATAATATCCCTACCTTTCACTATTGTTGCGAAAAATGTTCCTATTTTTTTTTTTTTGGTATTTTCACTCTTAATTACACTTTTGATTTAGTAAATCATCATTTCTATCCATTTTCATACAATTTCTCAGTAAAGAGCTATGAAATGATTAATATACCATTCTATTTAAATAAATAAATAAGAAAATTAAAGAAAAAAAATTGTTTTTCTAATTTTTAATAATTTATTTGGAAGTCGTTTACACTTTTTAATTTTTTTTTAAATTTCTAATTTTTTAATAAATTTAATTGGGACTCGTTTGCACTTTTTTTTTAAAAAAATAATTTTTAAATTTTTAATAATTTATTTGTGACTTATTTGCACTTTTTTTTAAAAAAAATTAATTTTAATTTTCTAATAATTTATTTGGAATTCGTTTGCACTTTTTAAGAAAACTTGGGACGATTGCAATTAGTTCTTTAGCTTTTTTATTTAAATATGAGGGTAACTTCTTCATTTCACAACTTTTTTATTGAGAAATTGGATGAAAATGGATAGATATGATGATTTGCACAATCAAAGATGTAATTAAGAGTTGGAATGACAAAAAAATGAAGATGTATGGACGTTTTTCACAATAATAGTAAAAAGTAAGGACATTATGTGCTAATTACTCTTTTAATAAATTATTTGTAACTTATTTTGCACACTCTAAAAAAAAATTGAAATTATGATTTCAATTAGATCTTTCTTTTTCTTTTATTTAAACAGAATGATATATTTATTATATCACAATTTTTAATTAAAATAATGAATGAAAAGAACCTTTTGCGCAATGAAATGTGAAAATAAAGGGAAAAAAATGCCAAAAAAATGAAAGGTGAGATTGTTTTTCACAATCACAATGAACGTAAGAATGTTATGTACTAATCACCATTTCTTACAAGTTGATTACTGAATGTTAAATACATTGCAATTTGATGACTCTATTCAGATACGTGAAATTGCCTTGAAATTTGCCACTTGTACAGGGTGATAGAACAGTAATAAAATGAACACCCACCAACTTAAAACAAACTTAGACGTGAACGGAGCGATCAAACTGTAATAAAACGAACACTGACCAACTTAATGAAGTTAAACTGCTAATCAATTTAGTGACCACGGGTGTATTTATAACTCAATTAAACTGCTAATCAATAATGATAACTCAATTAGAACTAAGAACATTCAAATGTAGTACATAAAAAGCTTTCACTACTCTGGAATAAACACTCATCCATTGTGAGTCATATGACGAATTGACACTATTTGCTAAAAGATTAGACAAGCTATTCATCACAATGAGTGAAGCTATTAAAAAACAGAAATCGATACAAAGAGTGCGCTAATATCTACTAACTTACGAATGGAATACCCAAATCGAGCCATGATATCAGCTTGGCTGCACACTTGGAGGAGCTGCAGGCTGTGGGTTTGACTTGACAGGAATAGTGGTGGCCACTTGTTTATGGTGTTTGTGACGTTCCTCCCCCAGTGCAGAAGTAGACTTCTCAGGGTGGAAACCTTCGACGAATGATGTTTCTTGTTTCCTCTTAAGTTTCTTTTTTGATAATATGTCGGTTGCCCCCACATCAACGGGATTGCTGGAGTGTCCCTTCGCTTTTTCCTGTTTCGGCTTGTCCACATTAGGACCATTTGCAAAGGTAGCAGGCATGTGAACTTGAGCATTAGCTACTGCTGCACTGGGGACTGATTTGCTGATCGAACTTGAACTGCAATCACGAGAATTTGGCACCAATATTTCTTGCACATGAGATTGCAGAGCAATGTTAATAGCTTCTCCTCGAACAGGTTCATCCACCTTTGGTGCCAGCTTCTTCTTTTTCATTTTCTCTAGACCCTAAGCATTATTTTCCAAAGATCAAGCATAAACTATTACAGCGTGTTTGGTAGGGAGTATTCAATAACATTGGACAATCCATAATTCAAAAGTGTTACTAAAGTCAGACAATTACACAAAACAGATCCAATTTTTATTAGAAATGGAACTTTCACTACTTTCTTCCCTGTATTTCAAGTCAAAATTCTTATTGTCGTGCCCAACTGTCCAGGATGGCATGCATTTACCTTTGTTCCTAAGAATTCAAGCCATAATATAATTGAATTCCCATGTATGAAGGTGAATTATTTCTGCTCGTGTAAAAATTAGATTAACAAACCTCGTTTGTAAAAGTAATATTTTCCTGGATCAATTGCCTATCTTCATTATTCCTAGGCTGACATGACGTGTAATTTTCATTGACAAAAAACCAAGAACGATGATATCATTTAATGAAGGATAACCACTTTCTGTAATATTTAGTACTTTCTATGAAAGTTGATTATGCAAGTTTACATATTTGCATATAGTTTTAACATCAAAACCAATAAAAAAAAGTAAGAAAGTATAAGGGGAAATGTTATATAAGATAATCTAATGCTATCATCAATGTAATGGCATTTGATGTATCTAAGCAGCATGTTTTTCAATAACAGCTATTCATGAACACCATTCTCGAACAGGATTTTAAGCACCACCTCAACAAATGAGATAAAATAATTTGCTAGTAGATATAACAATGCATCAAAGGTATAAAAAAATAGCCATACATTTGCCCCAGCCCCACCAAACACTCGACAGAGACGATAAAGCAAAAATATATTTCTTATCACAAAGATATTGAAGTACGCTACTGACTGTCATCAATATTTTTTCTATGGATATATGAATTTCATTATTAAAAGGGGTAGACCCTCATATACAATATAAATATAGGCATCTCAATCATATGCACGCATACAATTATGGCCCTAAATAGATATGGAAGAAGTAAAAGCTTTCAAATTTAATAAAGCTTGATAATTCTAAAATTTAGAAATACACAAAGGTAATAAAGATGATATCCATACCTTTTGTTGGCTGCTTAATGCCTTCCTCCTATCTTTTGCTCTACATATAGCACGTTTAATGCCATGGGTATCCATGCCACTAGGCCACAATGCTGCAAGCTGCATATGAAAAGGACAAAGATTAGAAAAATAGTCATTACGAATGGAAACAACAATATTTGGCGGTCACAGCAGCTATTAGATCACGAAACAATTGAAGGATATAAGCCAAAGCCTGGACAATCTAATAGAGAATTGATCTAGCAAAGATTCAAAAGTAATTCAAAAATCCGTTATTGAGAAGTGAGACTTCATTTTCCTCACTTGTTTTGACACAGAAAAATGTAGGAGGGAGTCAGTAGCTTTTTCACCAACACTACACCAAGAATCTCCACACGTGGGCCAAACACACGTGTTGGCTTATGAACATCAATTACTCGTAATTAAGACGTTATTTAAAAGAACGAACATACAGAAAATTGCAATGATAGAAATCTTAAATTCTCGCGTGCACATATAATGCATCTCTTCGCAAGTAATGGGGGGAGTTTCATTAACTAAACACAAAGGATATTCTGCGAAAAAAGCCACAATTAATGCTAAAGTTTGATTAAAATAGACCTATTTCAATCAAAATAACTAGATCTACCTCTTCATACAACCTCCTGACTGGTGGACCCGGATCTTCTTCGAACCTCTGAATGAAAAAGAAAGATCAAGTTAGATATTCTAGATTAAATTCCATTGAACTCAGCTAGAATGAGGGAAGCTTGAACTATTACTTCAACATAGAGGTCATATAGATCACAAATTTTATCTTCCAATGCACTATCGATGCGATATTTTCTTTTCAAGGACTCTCTCTCTTCCGGACCAGTTTCTTGAAAATCATCTGATGGTGCAGTTTGTTGCTCAAGTAACTGCATAAAATATCTGGCATTAGATATTAACATAAAATCAAAAGCAATCACAGATTGTGTAAAGGCCAAAAAGCTTCCAAGGTGTGTCATGGCGAAACAATCATTTCAAAAACATGGATTTACAATAAAGCATATTGCATCTCTCTAATCTAATAGTTGATTTCCCTATACCTAGCCCATATTATCTAAGATCACATAAAAAATATTTTTAAAAAAGTTTTGGGTACACAAAACCCTAGAAAAATCTTACCTTAGGTTTCACCAGTGGAAGCCGCACCTTAACCATCTCTGCAACTTCTTGTTTTATGTGATGCAATCGATCATCTTTCTCTTGCTTAGCTGACAATCCCATTGTAGCCATGATTTTTAGATTTCTCTGTAGCAAAAAGAGCAAGCAGAATAATCAGCAATTGTGGGATAATAGTAATAAATAACATGATAAAAGAAACATTGCAATAATCAATAAATGCCGAGACAACAAAGAATCCGTAGAAAGTACGAAACATCCAAAATGGTCAAAGAGAAATTCCTCCATATTCAAAGTTCAACCCTTCCCCCCCACCCGCCCCCAACCAAAAAGAAAAATGAAAAGACCACCTTCCGTTTAGAAAAATGGATATTAAACTATCATAATATACTGTTGTGACGTCATTCTTTTGTGGGAGTGAGCATTTGGGAAGGGCATCAAATTATTTAATGTAAGATGCCTACTAACAAGATGAATAACAAATTTCAATGCTTCAGTTCCGTTGAATAGCGTTGCTAGTGTACAAGGTGTGATTTTCCCTAAACTGCTTAAAAAGTATATGCGTCAAACATTTAGGGGGGTCGAAGTTTTATGCTATGACACCATGTGACAATTCCAAGGTTAACTTTTTGGTAATAATGGTGTGGGTAATATTTGTAAACTTCTATTGGTAACTTTGGTGCACGACTCGTAAGTTTTTATTTACTCCATAGTGGGTATCTTATTCCCATATGAAACAAATGTCAAAATAGTAGATTCTTCCAAGTCTATAGTGCACCACAAACATGGGACTCGAAGAAATAGACAATAATATTGAAACAGTCCTCATAGCTAGCCATTTGGTTTCTCTATCCATTTAATAAAGTATTTGGCCGAGTTTAATAACATCTACCTAACACAAACAGGTTAGTTTCCCCAATCCTATACGTGTTTTACAGGGTCTTATTTTAGCTTGTTTGTCTAAGAAGTCTAATTTCCACCACTATGTCCAATTCCATTCCATGCCATGCCATGCCTTGCCTTATTGACCTACTTCTATATTCTATATGTAATCCAAGCTAATAACACCAAAAATATCATTAAAATACTTTTCAAATAAGATATGTACTTTTTGGTTTTAACCCTATGAATACAAGATTAGGAAAATACCCTATATAAAATTTCCAATTTACTATCTACAAATCTATTCCTACTCTCAATAAATTCCTAAAGTTTTAGGTGGAATGGGGATAGTAATAGCCTGCATTCCCACAATAGCACGCAAAAATGTGGATTTAGGGAAGATCAATGAAGTTCGGACACTCTTACTGGGGTGGCGTGTTCAGAACATGCATCCCACACCATGTGGGTGGTGTGTCCTTTTCTTTATATACTTATTAAACTTCCAACACTTTAAGGCCACCCCTCAGACACACATCAAAAACGTTCCAACAAGCCATGTGATGTGTTCTATACTATTCATGTGATTTCTAAATCTTGCCCTCGTTTGATCCCCCCATTATTTTCAAAATATATTGTTCTCTTTCTTCTTTTCAACTCCATATTCTTCAATAAAATAATATTAGATGCAAAATCAAAATTTTTCTCCTTTCTAATTACATATTTTCTATCAATCTACTATTTCAAAATACATTCTTACAATAAAATGGAGCTCAAACAGACACCTAATACACGAGAAACATGTCCTTGACGCATCAAGGATACAGACAACCAAGTTTGTAAATTTTAGGCAGTAAGATTAGGAAAAAAATTAATTTGTTAAGCCATTTGGGTTTAAAAAATACCTAAAATAGTGTGAGGTACGTTTAGAGAAGTTCATATCATATTTGTTTAATATGTGATACACATTTTTCTTTCTCGGACAATAGTAATAACTAATTAAATCAGAATTATCTTTATACAAAATAGCCTATCGTCTAATTCAAAAATTTCATCAACAAAACAAAAGATGAAAAAGTATTGACTTTATTAAAAAAAATATTTATCATATAAACGAATAATTTTAAAGAATTTAATAGCAGCGTCCCCACGTCTGTGTCCTACTTTCTGAAAAATCACATGTCGACGGTGTCGCGTCGCGTCCATGCTTCTTAGGAGTAGATTGATCACAGGAAAGATGACATAATTTCAGTTGGCAAAATAGTGCGTGAAACAGTACGTAGTTTATTCAAATTTCTTTAAAGGGTCTCCGAAGTCAAACATACCCTAAAGTCCGAACAACACCTTGATCTTTTAATAAATTATTAGCATTCTTCTTTTTTCCTTTATTCTTCTAGTAATGATGCCAAGGCCAAAGAGATTAATTAGAGTCCTCTTATCTAAGTTAGTATTTCTACTGCTATACACTAGGATCTTGCAAACTTAAGGAAAACAGGATTGACAGAAGTACATTATTTAGATCCCATAAATTAACAATATCTGTAAACTCCAAAAAGGTACAAGATCACATTCCAATCATGTCACAAGACTTGATTATGACTCCAGAAAAGTTTTGGCTTTATGAATTACTTTAATTGAGAAACTGTTAACTAGACTTGGCCGCCGTCAAACTGAAACAACGCACTAGTGATAAGTCAATTTCTTACTGAAAGTCTATATAACATTTTCCTTCCATGGAAACTTGATGCTTTATTCCCATCCTTTTTTAATTTCATAGTTCATATTTTGTGCTTACTTTCAATACTACCCTAATTCAATAAAATTGAAGATTAGCAACTCCAAGGTCAAGCCAAAACTTTGTCTATACAGAACAGTGTTGGTGTACGGCACCCTAAATTTACAATATCAAAAGTGTACTGGTTTGTGTCCAACTGAACCAGATCAGCATGATTTAGAATGGGCAAGCTGATCGGTATGATCCAATCCCTATTTAACAGGCCTGACTCAAGCCCAGACCGATGTCAGAGAATGTACCGAACTTGATTTTGACATATACAAATAAATGCATACATATGGATCATAAATCAAAAATATTTTAAGGACATAATTTTAAAGCTTCAAGTATTGGGCCAGTTGAGACCCAATTGGACAAGCAATATGCTGTAAAAATGCTTTTTTTTTTTAAACCAAGATTTACCATGGATGCCATTTGACTTCTTTTGAGAAAGACAGCAAGATGACTAATCCGATGTCTGACTTGTTGACTTCAAGAGAGAGGTGAGAAATTTATCAAGAAAATAAAGCGACATCAGCTATCACTACACTTTAATGGTTTCAATGCATAAAATTGATAAGTTCGTAAATTTTCAGATCAGCTCCCAAAATGTTTTTTAGTGGCTATGTTCCAGGAAAAATTTAAACATTCATGGACCAAGTTTTCCTCTAGTATGCCTTAACCAAATTAGACCGTGCATCAGCCACACTGCAGTAAACCATTAAAACTGGTTTCTTCTCTTGCCAAACATGAACTGAATATTACTAGGAGCAAAATTGTTCCCTCAAATAGACATATGAAGACACTCACAATCAAAATGCAGGATACATCATACATATACAAACAGAGACCCAAGAGAGGAATGCATGGGCAGCAGAGAGAGCAGGCAAAACAAAACACAGTAATTATTCATACGATGGTTCTTCGTCTAAAAGAAAAAGATACCTTTAATGTCCTAAGTTGCATCAAGTGTCCAACAATGCTCATTAAACGGTTAGTCACATCCTTTGATATTTTTCCATGGCTTGCCTGCTGCAGCCAGCCCAGAACATATTTAACTTCTCTAGAAGTATAGCATAAATATATAGGCACAAACCGATTTATTAAACATAAAGACAAAGATGAGCGAATAAGACTATTAATCGCTCTCTGGTACCGCTAATCTAGCAACTTTAGCCAGCTTCTGTTTTATTTCAGGTGTTAATCTCCTCTTTACTGCCTGAGATGGATTATCAGCATCCTGAACTTCCGAAGATGGTGGTCTCGCTGATATTTTTAAAACCAAAAAAAAGGGATAATAATTACTACGAAACTCACATTATATCAAGAATGAAAATTACACTGGTAAGAGAAATAGTCAAATACATTCAGCAACTGTCTTCTCTAACTCCCTGATGGCCTTGTCTAGAATTGTGCTTTTCGGTCTAACAGTAGATCCTTCCTTCCTCTGCAGGACTGGAGCCTTCTACAGAACACGACATAGCAGGGCCTTATTAATTAGTAGATTAGTGAATAGAGAAAGAAACAAAATGGGTATCTACAGAAAAATGTTCAAAACTTCGTACTTTCTGCGTAACAAGGAATCTGCAGTAATATTCAAGAATGCAAGGCAATAAAGATGGAAGTAAGTCTACCACTGACAACATGCACAAGATTATCATAAATTATGAATCTCAATAAATGTTTTGATTTATATTATGGATCATAAATAAAGTCCCAGACAGTGTAAGAATGCAGCAAAGTCAAAATTACTTGATTTTGTTCACGAGAAAACATTATTACAATACAGCAAGAACAATAACTACTCACCGCTGTTTGCAAGGAACTCCCACTTGAAGGAACATTAAGGTCATGTTTTTCAAGAGCTCCACCTTTTTCTTTCCTTTGAATGAATTGACTTACCTCATCACTGCTGTTTACTGGCATTCCAGATGGAGTTTTGCTAGAATATAAACTTTTATCATTTGACATCAGAGTATCAGTATCTAGAGATTCATAACCCTCTTTTGATCTGTTACCATGGTTCTTTGATGAGACAACTCCAGTCCTCTGCTGATCAATGTCCTTTTCCTGCCTGATACCATCACCATTTGACAGTTCTGAAGCACCAGATGCAGTTTTAGTATCTGCAGTTTTCTTCTTTATTGGAACTTCAGCAGCATTTGTCAGAGCCTGAAATTGCACATCTTCACTTCGTACATTTGGTACCAGTACTTTGTGCGACTCACTAGTTGAGTTCCTTTCCATCATTGATGATGCTTTTTTACCCTTACTCCCTATCTTCACATGTTCACTAGGATTAGGTCCATCTCCATTGTCACCAGGATCCTTTGCCAGGTCTTTCCGTCTTCTCTTCTTCGGTTGCTGGTTTGGCAATGATGTAGGTTCACTGCTAGAAAAATAAAGGTAAATAATTCGAAAGGCCAAAATATAGAGCCTTGAGCTCAACAGATCAACAATCAGTGATAAAGCATTCTCTTAGAATGGGGAAACCCGAAAAGAAACAAATTGTTGTTGAAAAATAAATAGATAGTTATTTGAATGGATTTCGGACACAAAATCCATGAGAAACCCAAAAAAGATAATTCAGAGCATGGCACAAAATCATGTAGCTAGAGCTAGAGCAGCATATGCTTGACGATAAATTCAAGGCTTCTAGCCACAACTCCATAACAGAAACTGAGCTACTTTTCTAAGAACAGAAATCACCAACCACGTTGTTTATGCATGCAATGGTAAAACACTCTTAATGTTGTGTTTGTGTGTGTGTGTGTCAAAAAGCTTGCTCTTATCAGCCTTGTATAACTTTGTATAGTCTTCCATTTTCTCGTATTAAATTTGATTTAGACAAGAGAGCAGATCTGCAAATCCTAAAATAGAAGCCAACATCAATGTCCATGAACTACATATATGCAAACAATAAGCATTCTATTTATTTGTGATTGATTGAGTCTGAATTTTGGAATACAAAACAAGAATTTAGATGAATTTCTCATTTTTCCAAATTCCTATTGCAAAGACCAAAAGAATTACAAATATGTCAAGACCAGTTGCATATTTAGGTTCTCGATATCATATTGCATTTATGTACTAGATTTTCTACTTAAAAACATCTGGTCAGATAAATTTAGAAATGTAAGGGCATAGGAAACTTTATTTTAAATAACAATATAGCATAATTCAATGTATAAAATTTTGCATCAAAGAGTGTCTCAAAAACTCACATGCGCTCCAACTTCCCACGATTAACAAAAAAACCATCATGTTTTATTGCTGAGTTATCAACCTGGAAATAGTCATCCTGCACAGAAAGTAAAGATTTTTATTAACTTATCGTTTAAAAGACTTATTAAAAATTTACAAAACAAATAGATTAACCAATACGACCAGTTTAAAAAGAACAATTAAAAATGTCAAGTACAGCTAACTGATCAAATTACCCACCAGCTCAGTATCATCTATAAAGGAATCCTCTGTATCATATTCATCGTCATCAGGCACATCATCTAGAACAACATCTTCCTCGTCACTACTTCCATCACCCTAGAAATTCCATGAAAAAATAACATAAGACAAAAATAACCCAGTTAATCTGCAGTAACATGGTCGAAATTGAAACATGCTTTAAAATTGGAACTTTACATATAACTAACAAATAAGATTTTAAAACAGATTGCCCTACATTAAATGTTCTTTACAATAACAATTCATGTCACATTTATCCTTTGAAGAATACACGCTAATACCCACTAAAAATCAAAATTAAAATTAAAAATAACATCCATACAGCACATACCGCATACATGCGCTCAATTCTTTCAATCACGTTACTCAGACGATTGGAGCCGGGCTGTGCTTGTGAATCCTTAGTTCCATTTTCGCCAGATTGCTTTAAAGTTGGAGCCCCCGATGGAGGCGCAGGTACAGGAGCAGGAGCAGGAGCAGTGTTATGGGCCTCCGAGGCCGGGCCGGGCAATGGACCACTCCCTTTGATCTTACCGGCAGCTGCATCTTTGAGAAGCTTTTTCCACGATACAATTGTGGTTTCGCCTGGTTTCAGCTCCACTGTAAACCGTAGTCGGCCGCCGAATGATTCGTAAATGGCCTTGGGTTTTGACCCGTGACCCGATTCGGGTCCTCCACCACCCCCACCGCCACCGCTACCGCCACCGCCACCGCCACTGCCTTCTGCCATGGAATTAGTGTGCGGTGATGGAAGAATTTATGTATATAATAATTGATTGAATTGGAGTTTAGATTTTTAAGGGAGAGGAGGAAGAGAAAAGAGGGAAATTTTTATAAATGAGAAACCCTAGGTTTTGGGGAAACGAATTGATAGTAAAAAGGGCTTTTCGATGAAACTGAAGTGACGAAATAAAAAAGGGTTAATTTCACAAACGGTCANAAATTTAAACTCGAATGGAAAAAAGGGAAAATTACCTCAAACCCTAAATCTAAAGTTTCAATTTCAAAATCCAAATGGGTTAATTTCACAAACGGTCACTAAACTTATCTCAAAATTACAAAACGGTCACTAAAGTTTAAAACTTGCAGAAATGGTCACTAAAGTTTCATGCGCTTTCACTAAAGGTCATTGAAGGACCATTATGATTTTAATTCAAACTTAAAGGATCAAAACACGTCAATATAAAACCTTGAGGACCTCAAGTGCAAAAAACAACTCAAACCCCACCAAAACCCAAAAAAATCGTCCAATTCCCTCATTCGATCAATCTCCTCCAAATTCGTCCTCATTCATTCGAAATTGGCCAAGACCCATATGTACGATGGATGCGCCATGGTGATCTGGTGCTAGCGGTGGTGGTTCTCTACCTTGAGTTGCAACGCTGTCACCGGAATTCGTGGTTGAAGGGGCCGACTGCGCTGTGGAAGAAAAATTTTGCATCTTTGGATTTTTTTTTATTTGTTTGATGTTATGAGGGCATCTATAGGTGTGTAATAAGGAGATTGATCGACCTATGGGGTTGCTACGACATGGGTGTCGTCGGAAGTTGATTTTTCGACCAGTTTTTGGTGTGTGTTCATCTGGTTTTGGTTCAAATTTCCAGTCAAATCTCTCAGGGTTGAGGCTGGTGGTTGGGTGGGTTTTGAAGGGGACAATGAGGGCTTCAAGGTGGTATGTTGGTCGGCAACCAAGGTGACCGGAGGTTGGGTTTTTGGTTGTCCATAGTTGGTGATCAGAGTTGACAAAGTGTATTAGTCCCCATTTTGGTGTGATTTTTCGGCCAATTCCGACGGGGTTAAGGCAATGGTTGGGCTATTTGTGAAGATGGCATTGAGGGCTTCAAGAGATATGTTGGTCTGATGGCCAAGGTCACCGGAGGTTGGAG
>CAIGRP010095178.1:0-15635 GCA_903798385.1 Fraxinus cuspidata | reverse complement strand
GAGTCTCGTGATAGCACGATGTTCTAAAGCGAAATTGACCGTCAATAACTGCTGCGACCTTTGGGCAGGATACAACAATCAAATAAATGAACGATCAAATAAACTAATTGTGCAGCAATCACAAATGGTTTTCAGAACTCTCAAGCGTACTCCAAAAAATATGTAAAATTGAGTATAATATTTTTTCATCGAATAGGAAGATAAAATTTCATTTTTTGTTGTTGTTTTCTGATACCCAGATGTGTGTTTATATAGGGAAAAAAATGATGTAACTGCCTCCACCATGATTCAATATTATATGCAGGTTTTATGGTTAGTAGTAATAAGCAAAAAAATGATGTAACTGCCTTCATCTGAATTAATTATTTCTTTCATATATTATATTTATTGTATAAATATGTAACAATTTACCCTGTCAATTTTATTTTTTTTTTTGAAAAATTTCATGTCATCGTGTCCATCTCGATGCATCATAGATATCTAGATATTGACTGGATTTACACTAATTTTCATTAAAATGTGTAAAAATCTCAATGTAGATATTATGTTTTGTTAAAATTAGTATAATAAATGGAATTGTAGATTTGATGGTTGCTTGGTGCTTCACAATTTTTTTTATATAAAATAATCAAAATGAAGCTCTGTTTGATTATTCTATTATATCAATTAATCATATATATAAGACTTTATTCTGCGTGGTTTTCATCATTTCCGCTGTAGAAACTTTTACTAGGAACTATTTTGGACCATTTGATTAATTTGATTTTGACTAGTTCCATGAGAAGCTAGTCTAATTATATTGGCTTCAGTCAGGTAGTTTAAACAATCTATTGAAAAGCTGAACTAACTTAAGCCTCCAATCTAAAGTTCTAATGATACTTGACTTATTTTTGGTTGAAATATCATTACTAGGACTTATATAACCAAGCTTTTCTGTTGTTTTATTTAGATCTGGTTTGGCCAACTTGTAACTGCAGCCTTTTTTTTTTTTTCCCCAAATTGTCTAATGTAACTACAGGTCATGAACTAAAGGTATCGTGGGCCTCAATTTTGGTGTAAATTTGAAGTATAGTTTAGTTGGGAGATGTTGTCAAACTTGCGTTTCAATTTTTTTGGATCTATTTTAACAAGAATTATGAAAACCAATCAGTATTTCTTCTTTTTCAAAATTTGATCTATTTTATGATTTGACTGAGTTGAATAGGGTTGAGCATGACTGTTTACAATTAATTTTTGTTGTCTCTGCACAGATTGAAGTAGGATAAGAACTGATCTGGCAGTTTTTTTGAAGTTTGCAGAAAAAGCTTTTTTTATTTGGTCTTTTAATTAAATTGTAACTGATGAATTTCAGAGGCAACCAAAATGCTAAATGGATTTGCAAAATAAAATTAACAACGCCCATATATCTAGTTCAGTTTTGTGGTAAATCTGATTGATTGTCTGCATCTGCATTCTTGTGTTAATGGGTCCCTTATTTATAGAATTCAATTTTCCCTGCACTGCGATGCTATTTCATTTCTTGTTACCAAAAGTTGTGGAGAACTTCATTTCTTTTTCCATTTAGCATATATAGCACTATCTCAAAGGTTTTCCCTTTTCCAGTCATGCATAAAGGTTGCAGTTGACTTCGTCTCACCTGAAAATGTTCAAGAGTGCATTTGTATGACAGAAGAATTCCGCATTCTTCCTCCAAATCACAGGGCTAAGGAAGACAAGTTGGAGGTATAATTTCCATACACAACACAGATTGTGTGAGTCATTAATATTCAGTCTTTTCAATTATACATAGCCACTTTTTGAGCCACATTTTTTTAGAATAGATTTTTTCAAATGTGATTTTTTTAGAGAATGTGTGGTTAAAAAGTATGCAAAAGTTACTAGTTTACTGCAAAATTATTTTATTGGGATACTGTGCGGTCGGGGAAAATGAGTTTTAAAAGAATGGGGCTCAAACAAGGGTATAGTTTATGGTTGAACAATTTCCTTTAATTCTTGGTTTCATGACCAGATAGTAAGTGTCTAGGATTTATGTTTTTATTCTTGTTCTATTCCTCTTAATTCTTGGTGAGAAGCAACAGTGCTCGTTTAGTGTAATTAATGTCTGGATTATTTGTTCCAGTTGCTAACATAATCTTCAGTTTGATCTTTTCAAAAAAAAAAAACAAGTAGTCATGTACTTGTTTTCTTATGCAGCATGCAGTCCATAGATTTTAAGTTTGCTGCTGTTTGTACGGGTGAAGAAAATGAATCTTCATGCCTAGTGCCGAGCTGTAAAATATTGTGAGGGCATTTCTTCAGATGCAAGTGACACTGGTATGGATTTGAATCATCCTTCTTTAAAGTTCAAACTAAGGGCAACAACTTCTGCTATACCATAGTTATTTTTAGGAACACTAGATCTTTACTCTACGTTTTAATCCGGATTTTTATTTATTTATGCATTAATCACTAATCATCTATTACGAATAGTACAATTTGCTGTCAAACAGTAGTTCAATGAATAACTACTGACAACAATGGCCATATTGTTGGACATAATTATTCTCTTTTGCCTACTGCCATCTAATTATAGCATCCACGAGATTGAGCTTACTGATGTTAATGTAAGAAGTGGCTGTTGCCATATCGGTATGGAAAACTCATTCATATTGTGCTGGACACAGCTAGTGGGTAGGTGGCGGAATATGTACTTGTTAAAGATGATTCCATGGCCTTCAAGCTGTCAGTCTCACTCTCTATGTTGCCAGATGTTGTAACTTGACCTCTTAAGTTGGTTGCAAATTTGTATTGGTTTGTTGGATTATGAAGGAGTCAACTACAATAGATTGCTGAATATTTTTGGAGAGAACGACAAAAATAGGAAAATAATATGCTTTTTTATTGTTATTCTATTTCTTTGGAAACAACTATTTGACAAAACAAATCTAGAGATGCAGTATCTAGTTGACTAAAAATTGATTGTCCATTCAACGAGAAAGTCTTCATGTAATTTTCAGTTTATTTTTACATAAACTGGACAGCCGCTGGTTTTGTAAATTTTTGTTCCAGTCATTCTTCAAATCCGACAATGAATTGCTCCCTTTGAAACAATGTAACTGATTGTGGCATAGTATCTCGACAAGTTGTCTGAGCTTTTTTGTCTTGAGTCCTATCTCACGTGATGCTTTCATTTGTTGCATCAATTTTACTAAGGTGCATGTTCGGTGAGATTTACACTTGAATCTTAAATTCGGGTCTGCTCAGGTGTGCACTCGTTCTTGTTGTCTATTTAGACTTTCTATTGCTAACTATAGCATAGTGGGCTACTTCGCCATTTTTCTCTTTATCTTCATGTTGTTAGTCAATTTTATTGGTAATCTTAGCTAATTAACGCGCTTCGTTTTAATCCAGACCAAGATGGCGAAGCAAGGAAAAGAAATTTCAAAGGAAGGAGGAGGAAGAAGAACTAACCTTGGACAAGAAAGGAAAATTGACTTCAGCAATACAGAAAGTACGCGAGTATTTGCCTTTTTTTTTTTTTTTAAGTTATACTTTAATTTTGTGAATTTGTTGTATTATATAGATTTATTATGAGCATGTTTTATTTTTATATTATTTAGAATTTTTATTGGTATGTGCCGAGGCTTACACCTCAAAACGCCTTGCAGGAAAATTACATGAGTACCCAATTGAATAAATCTAACCTTGGTTCAAAAATTAACCTTTCCTTTGGGTTCTGAAGTGCTATTTTATACATTTCTGCAGATTTCTAAGGGGTTACAACCGTTTCCATCTCCAAACTGTGACATGGACTCACTAAGATTGTGAGTGAAGAATTGGTTTCAGATGCATAATGATGTATCATCGAATATACTATGTTGTCTCGCTACATTTGGTCTCATTTTTTTACTTTTCTATTGAGTTTGGATCCAAATGTGCACACCCAAAATTGAATTGTTTCCCATGGGGAGGACACTTTGAAATTTGCTACTCTCTGATTACCAGCCTTGGTTAATTTGGTAGCTTCAGTAAATTGAGAACTCCTTCTGTTAAATGAATTTATTATCAAGCTTTTGTTGTATGTTGAATATGTAACGGGGAGCTTTTTATAGAATTTATATGCTATTTTGTTGTATAACATAATGTCTACAAGACTCAGCATTGTTTTCTACTTATACTAATACCACCACCCGACCCCATTAACAGTTTTTACTACGTTATATCGGCATATATTCTAGAGTTATAGATGTTTTTCCAAGATCGAGAATAACCGATCAACCCTTTGAAATCAAGGGGTAATAAAAAAAGATTTTATTATTAATTTCTCTTACTGTTTGGAGTTATTCAATCTTCCTTTGTAGTATATGAGCTAATTAAGAAGTCAAAGGGAAATTTTGAGATTTAAAATTATTTTAGTTAATTTTATGAAGTGCTTCTAATTAGAAGAACTTAAGAGGAAGTTGTGCTAAAATTAAGGTATTATTTTCAAGAGCGATTGGAACAAAAACAAAAGTAGAAGTCTCGTCAAAAGGATCCAAGAAGTAAAAATGAAGCATTACCTAGGACATATAGCCGAATATGACATCACTTTATTCGAATATTTAAACTCGTGCTTAAATGTAGAATTTATTGAATAAGTTCATTTAAAAGTTTAAAATTGTGGTTTTTTGTTTTTTATGTTTTCAACAGTCTCTATACTTCTTGTCAAGTTATCTACTTTCTCAAGCAAAATATTAAACGATTTGCACTACACGCAAGTTTATTCTATTAAAAAAGTTCAATGTTTGAACCAAAAGAAAGAAAAGGAGAGTAGGAGATTAGAAATATTAAAAAAAGACTACCACTTGAAGAAGACTAAATAATTTGTTAATGTAAGATTAAGAAGATAAAACTAGACTTGGCAAACTAACCTTAGAATTTGATGACTGATTCCATTGAAAAAGTAGCCATAAATTGCAGGTCTCTTTCACCCGAGAAACAAAGATATACACAGATAAACAAAACACGTATCAGCTGTAGAAATGATGGCTATTTGCTTACTAACTACTGTTCTTATTTACTCACTGGCATCAGCATCTGATCCCGACCCGCTACAAATCTTTATAATGAGTGAGACCTCTAAAGGATATCTTGTGAGTTCTCAACACTAAAGAAGAACAATTCGATGGCTTATTTGGGAGTGATTTTTTTTTATTATTATTTTTTACGAAAATTATTTTGAATAACATTTTTTATGAAGTCATAATTTTTCCTACACTTTTTATACATTATTCAAATAATCATTTTTCAATTGGAAAAATCTCTCCCATACAAAAGCCGAATAAGCGTCGAGAAATGTTTCTCTCGTATGGTTTCTTGACGATAAAGATTTCGAAAGAACATAAGTATTCTCATTTAATGTAACCTATGTTCTCTTGAATCATATTATTAATAAGTTAGCACGCAATCAGTTTATAGGTGTCAATACATGGTTTTGTAGTTAAAGATTTTACCTAATGACTGTGAAAGTTTTTTCAATATACTAATGTAAAAATCTTATATCGTGATTATTGATTAAGGGAAAATTTGACATGAACTTCTACAATAGTTAACCTGTTTCTTCGGAAGTAAAACTCAAATCTCATTTTCGCCACTGAATTGATCATTTAAGCATGCCGACTATGCAAAAGAGTGCAAGGGAAGGAAAAAGTGTTTCTAAATCCAATTTTTTAAAAGAAAAGGAAAAAAAAAAAAAGAAGAGAAAAAAAAAGAAATTTGAAATTAATAAATTAAAAATTTTAAAACGGTTGTAACATTAAATTTAAAATGACACTAATCGGTGAATTAAAAAGATAATGGTTAAAAACATCGTTTATCACCAAACTTACCAAGCTTATAGCAAAGTTTCACTTAGGTCATTTAACTTTGTTATTTTTGTGATGCAGTTAAATATATTGAGAAAGTGGGAATAAAATTTCTTATTGGCTAGAAGTTACATAAATAATAGGTGTTTAAGGAAATGAACTATTACTATTCCTTGTAGGTTATGGAACCCCAATTCTCTGCATAATACAACTGAACATTCAAATAATAATTACATTGCATTTTCTGTCCATCAGTTGACTTACATTGTCAAAAAAGCCTTTCGACAAAGGTGCAAATAAAATAATTTACATAATAAGTAGATGCCTTGTACAATTAATATTATTCTTGTACATGATGTGGATTGTTGTAGAAATTAATAGCAATTTAATAGAGATGTAGCTAGGCATCATAATGCTTAATATATCATTGCCATTTTGATCTTTTTCCATGCATGTGTAGAATTCCCTTGCTACATATATCCTTTACTTATAGTAAGCATAATAGAACTTTTCTAAGGGTGAGAATGAAAGGTTAAACAGCTTACTTTGACATAATATTCAAATCCCTGTGCATGGTTTGAACTCAGATAGTATATTCTATGTTGTCTTCTGAGTCTCTGGCTTTCATTACATATGAATTTGGTGCAACTTAACATCATGCTATGTATCAAAATAGGATTGTATAAACGAAGACGTGTAATAAATTATGTATTACAGCAATTAATGTATCAAATGGTTAATAATATTTCTCATTTTAAAGACTTCCTGAAGTTTGTCATACTTGATCGCAAGGCCAGATTAAAGTATGCAGCGAGATGTAGAAAAAGGTCATTTCCATGTAGAAAAAATGGATAGACAATGTTAACTGTTGATGAAAGACGATTTCTTCATGAAATTATTACGCATTTAAGACTTGGAAAATGGAAAGCATCCTTAATTATGTTTTGAAGACTTGGCAAGATTATTTGCTTGAAAAGATAAGTTTATGACTAATTCAAATAGAAAGCTACACTATAAATATGCAATCCCCTCCACGAAATAAACATCCACAAACCACAACAATAACAAAATTTCGGACGTATTAAAAATGGCTGTTCGCTTTCTAATTTCCATTCTTATTATCTCATTGGTTTCATTTACGTCTGCTTCTGATCCCGACCCCCTACAGGATTTCTGTGTTGCTGTAAAGGATGATGAAGCAAAAGGTGGAAAGCATTTTACACTCCTAGAATAACAACCTTATCTTGTGTGCAATACGCCCACTACTCAGTGCTACTTCACATCAGAATCAATAAATTTTAGCTTCCTTTTTCTTTTAATACTATATTTCCTTCCAAACTTGCATTAGTGAATAATATAATTTTATTGCGTTCAATTTAATCATAATTTTCACGAAATTTTTCACTACATTTTATGTACTAGATTATGTTGGCATATATGTATATTTGACTTAGCAATGGCTTCTGTATTTTTTGCAGTATTTGTGAATGGAAAGATTTGCAGTATTTGGCGATTTATTTTCCTCTCAATTTTTTCCATATCATTTTTTTATTTAATTATAATGTAAAATTTTAAAGAAAGATTTTTGGTAAAGATTCATATTAAATTTTATAATAGAATTTAGGGTTACAAGGAAAATAAATCGCCAAAATATAATTCAACAAGTTTCTATTTAAAACCATAGAAGTTGCCATTCGCACAATATTGCTCCAGTTATAATATGTAAATCTAACCATAGTTCGTACTTAATGCCAAATCCATTGGAAAGTACTGTCAACAGAAAGAACCAAATATCCTTGTTTTCATATTCGATGTAAAATCATGGAAAATGAGAAGATGGAATACATGGTTAATTGGATAAAATGCCTTATGGTGTACTTCAAGATTTTAAAAAATTACTAATTAAAAAAATCTTAAACGATTGTTTTAAATAACTGTTAAAAGTTTGTGTGTGTGTGTGTGTATGAAAATGTGATAATTATTATGTGTTTGTGATAACCTTAACATTGTGTGTTATTGTTAATAATATTCCTAAGAGATATAAATTTCAAGATGAGGTAAATGTTTACGAATTTGAAGATCTTTGGCACTCAACGACCACCAATCAACCACCTCCCGACGACTCTAAAGTATGTAAAGGGTAAGAAGATAAATTTATTCAACCATCTTGTATAAATTACGTCTTTTAAAATTACCTATTTTTAAATTTTAAGACATGCTTTTTTCCTCACTAAATTCATAATATGTATTATGATAATATAGGTATAACATGTTCAACATAGTACTAGTATATGACGGGTGACTTAATACTAATTTTAGGAAATGGCAACACCTACCCACACGAATTGATGCGTGACTTATTGTGGATGGTACAAGAGTTGAGCAGACTAAATCAAGCACCTCCACCATAAAATGTACCACTACAACAAAATGCATCTCAATTTGTTCCTGGAGTTATTTCAATGGTTGAGCTGTTTCGTAGGTACAAGCCTTCTACTTTTGATGGTGGTTCAAACCCACTGGCTGTTGATGAATGAATTAGAGGTCTGGAGCACATCTTTCGTCACATTGTGTGTACGGATGCACATAAAGTACTATGCGCAGAGCTTATGTTTGTTGGAGTAGCCAATCACTGATGGGAATATGTCTCATACACTAAGACCGAAGAACAGCAACGTAACATGACTTAGGAGTAGTTTAAGGATAAAGTGATGTCAAAGTACTTTCCATAGGCTTAGAGAGACTTCAAGGAATCAGAGTTTCTACAGCTCAGACAGGTCAGTTTATCGCTTACTGATTAAAAGATGTAGTTTGAGTAGCTCTCAAGGTATGCCCCACACTTGGTAGATATGAAAGTTAAGAAGATCCGGAGGTTCGAAAATGGACTACGCTAGTAAATCGGCATGATTATTATATCTCATCGTTTCACTTCATATCGTGAAATGTTGGAGAGGACTCATGCTATTTTTTACCAGAGGACAACATTTGAACAGTATGCCAAGCAAAGCAAGGAGTCATTAGGAAAAAGAAAATGGAATGATCAAAGCAAGGACAAACGTAACTGGCCATATAAAAGAACAACACCAGAGTTCGTATTAGTGGGACGAGTGAGATTATTAAACTTTGTCCTAAGTGTAATAAACTCCACATGGGTGAATGATTATTTAGGAAGAACGTGTGTTTCTGGTGTGGTAAACCGGGATACCTTAATCTTAATTATACAGAGCCTCCAAAGAAGAAGGATGACGATCAGGATAAGAACAAGAAAGGAAAGGCTTGAGTTTTTGCTCTGAATCAGCATGAGGCAGAGCACGATCTAAATGTGATAGCAGGTATTTTATTGTTATTTGAAGTACCTATTTTTATTCTTGATTTTGCATCCTTCACTGCTAAATCTAACATTATAATTACGAAATCAGATATTCTATTATTATCTAATGTACCCGCTTTTGTACTTTTTGACTCGAGAGTTATGCATTCTTTTATCTCTACAGCCTTTGTTGCTAAGACTAACACTGCATGTGTGAAAAAGAATAATGAATTAGAGGTTAGCATCCATTCAGGAAGAACTCTTTGCACAAATGAGATGACCGAGGCTATGAAGTTAGAGATTGATGGAAAAATACTACAGGCGGACAGTTCGACATTATTTTAAGCATGGATTGGTAGTGACTCAATCATGCGACAATTAGATGTCATGAGAAAGAAGTGTTATTTCATTGACCGGGAGAGGAAGAGTTTCGTTTCTTTGGAGCAAAGTCAAGTATTTACCTCGCTTTGTATCGGCTTTACAAGTGGAGAAGATGTTGAGAAGAGAGACATGCTAGGGATTATTAGTTAATATCATCGGTTCCAAACATACAGAAACAACCGTTGACGATATTAAATTGTGCGAGACTTTGCAGACGTATTCCAAAAGATCTAACAGGCATCCCACAAGACAGACAAGTGAAATTTACAATTGACTTGGTTCCAAGAGCGACACTGGTATCTAAGGCCTCGTATCGAATGGCACCGAAGAAACTTCAAGAATTGAAGCTACAGTTGGAAGAGTTGCTGTAAAAATGTTTCATTTGATCGAGTGTATCTCCTTGGGGCGCTCCAGTACTTTTTGTAAAAAATAAGGATGGAAGTATAAGGATGTCATTGACTATCGAGATTTGAACCATCTAACTATCAAAAATAGATACTTGCTACCAAGAATAGAAGATTTATTTGACCAGTTAAGAGGTGTAACGATGTTTTCGAAGATCGACATCAGATCGGGATATCATCAACTAAAGGTCAAGGCAAGTGATATACCGAAAACTGCTTTCGGGACTCGTTATAGACATTTTGAATTCACTGTCATGCATTTTGGTTTGACCAATGCTCCAACTGTACTTATGGACCTAATGAATCAAGAGTTCCATCAGTACTTGGACCAGTTCGTCATAGAATTCATTGACGACATACTTGTGTATTCCAAAGATAAGAAGCGGCATGAAGAACGACTCTGAGTAGTACTCGAAACTTTGAGGAATGAGAAATTATATGCTAAATTCAAGAAATGCAAATTTTGGCTCGATCGAGTAGGTTTTCTTAGTTATGTGGTTACCGCTCAGGGAATTGAGGTAGACCCCATTAATATGGAAGCACTAACAATTGGCCTAGACCGACGAATGTGGGTGAAGTCCACAGCTTCTTACGATTGGCTAGTTACTATCAGAGATTTATTGAGGGTTTCTCAAAAATAAAAGGTCTGATGACTCAGTTGATAGAAAGGGTGTGAAGTTTCAATGGACAGAAAAATGTGAAATTTTTTTTCAGGAACTCAAGCAAAGATTTAGGTTTGGCTCCTGCATTGACGATACCTAAAGGTACGGAAGAGTTTGTAATCTACAGCGATGCCTCCAAGTAGGATTTGGGTATGTTAAGATGCCACATGGAAAGGTGATTGTTTATGCCTCGAGACAATTGAAGCAGTATGAACAAATTATCCAACGCACGACTTAGAACTTATATTGGTAGTTCATGCCTTAAAGATATTGTATCACTATCTATATGGAGGGAAGTGTGAAATTTATATGGACTACAAGAGTCTCAGATACTTTTTCACGCAGAATGAACTGAATATAATACAGAGGAGATAGTTGGAGTTGGTGAAAGATTACAACTGTACAATTCTTAACATCCATGTAAGGCTAACGTAGTCACGAATGTCTTAAGTAGGAAGATAGGGTCACAATTAGCAATTTTACCCATGGTGTAGGAACACTTGATAAAAGACTTCAAGAAGCTGAGATTGGAAGTCATCACACCACAAACTCAGACTACAAGGAGAATAAAAGCATTTATGATTCAACCTACCCTTCGAGATCGAATCAAGGAAGCACAGGATAAGGATCCATTTCTACAGAAGATTAAGGCTAATATTGATTCAAACAAACATATAGGATTTGAAGTATCTACAGATGATGCACTAACTTTTAGATGAAGTTTGTATGTATCTAAGGATGAAAGTATAAGAAGCGAGATATTGGAATAGGCCCATTCCACCCTGTGTGCTGCATATCTTGGCAGTACGAAAATGTATCGAGATCTTTGAGACACATTTTGGTGAAGAAACATGAAGAGAAGAATTGGTTTGTTTATTGGGAAATGTATTATCTGTTAGCAAGCCAAGGGAGAACATTAGAGGCCATCGAGACTGCTGAAACCGTTAGATATTCCAGAATGAAAATGGGAACACATAACGATCGACATTGCGATGGTCTTTTCGAGAACAGCAAGAGGTCACAATGCTATTTGGGCAGTGGTTAATCATTTGACAAATTCTACCCATTTTCTGCCATTCAAGGTAAATTTTACTATGGAACAACTTGCATGGTTATATTTAGAGAGATAGTCATATTGTATGCAGTTCTAATCACCATTATATCAGATAGAGATCTGAGGTTCATGTTAAAATTTTGGAAAAGTTTTCAGGCAGCCGTGGGGACGAAATTGAAGTTTAGTGCTTATCATCCACGAATAGATGGACAATCAGAAAACCATTCAAACTCTAGAAGATATGTTATGGCCCCCTACAAAGCTCTTTATGGAAGGAAATACAGATTCCCTATTCATTGGGATGAGGTCAGAGAGAATAGAATTTTAGGTCTTGAAATCATTGAACGAACAATTGAGGCGGTTGACAAGATTAGAGAAAGAATAAAGACAACACAAGACCAATGTAAAAGTTATGCCGATATTAGAAGAAAGGACTTGAAATTTCAAGTGGCACACAAAGTTTTCCTAAAAGTAGCACCAATGAAAGGTGTATTGAGATTTGGTAAGAAGGGAAACTTGAGACCACGGTTCGTTGGACCTTTCGAGATTCTTGAAAGGATTGGTATTGTAGCATACTGACTTGCCTTACCACCCGAACTCTCGGAAGTACATAATGTGTTCCATGTTTCGATGCTCAGAAAATATATTCACGATCCCAACCACGTGGTAAGTTATCAAACTTTGGATGTTCAAAAAGGACTTTTCATATGAGGAAGTCCTAATGATGATTGTGGATAGAAGGGTACCCAATTAAGAAATAGAGAGGTTTCCTTGGTCAAAGTTCAATGGCGAAATCATAGACTTGACGAGTCAATTTGGACGAAGGAAGAGGAACTTAAAACCAAATATCCAAAACTCTTCGATTAGCCAAGGTAAATTTTCGAGGATGAAAAAATTTTAAGAATGAGAGATTGTAAAGTCTCAAAAATGTTCATAAAATGGAATTAATTATTCTACATGATATATTTTAACATTTTGGAAAGTTAGGGACTAAAGTACGTATATATTAAATTTTCATTTTATTTTATGGGTCAAATACTTAGATATTGATGGAGCAATGATAAGTATTTGGATATTTGGCTCGTTGGATAGATCATAATTAATCAAACATATTAGGCTTTAGAAAAGGTCAATTCGAATAATTCAGCTCCAAGATATTTTGGTTTGAAGAAGTTATCAAAAACAAACCATTCAATTTGATTGAATATTTGAATGAAATCGTGCTACTACCACGTATATGGGTGTTTGAGAGTCTTATTTATTTATTTATTTTGATTTGAAATTTGATAGGGGTAGAACTCCTCATTTAGATTGATTGGGGAAAAGTAATCTTAGATTGTGCAATATAATGGAGTTGACACTTTTCAGGAGGATAACACAACATGAAATGATGGGATTGAGACTTTTAGGGGACAAAAACACGGCATTTACCCTTTTCAACTTTAAGTACCATAAATAAGTATTCATTATCTACCTAAAGAGGGAAAAGGAAGAAAAATAGAAACATAGATACTTGTTACGGTGGCAGCAACACCATAGTCAGAAAATAAAGATTTTGAGAACGTGATCTTCTTGCTTTTTCTCCCAACAATTCTTTTTATCGACCAAAGTAGTATTACAAGATGCAATTGTTTGTCCCATTTATTTTTCATGTTGATAAATATTATGCTAGTGAAAGTCATGATATGAAATGGTCATCTGCTACCAAAGATATGATATATTATGAGCTCTTACCGGTTTCTAATATATGATATGATGGTATGATATTTTATTTGCATGATTTAATATTTTATTCAGTATCGCACCAATATTTGTATCCTACTAAGTTTTTTCCATACTCACCCATTTCCTATCCTACCTCACAGGTTAGAACGGGGATAAAAACACGGTATTTCTCCTTTTCAATTTTAAGTACCGTAAATAAGTATTCATTATCTACCTAATGAGGAAAAGGAAGAAAAAAAAGAAAAAAAATAGAAACATAGATATTTGTTATGGTGGCAAACATCACAATCAGAAAATAAAGATTTTGAGAACATGAGCTTCTTGCTTTTCTCCCAATAATTCTTTTTATCGATCAAGGTAGGATTACGAGATGCAAGTGTTTGTCCCGTTTAATTTATTTTTCATGTTGATAAATATTATGTTAATGAAAGTCTTGATATGATATGATATGAAATGGTCATCCGGTACCAAAGATATGATGTATTATGAGCTCTTATCGATTTCTAAAGATATGATATGGCAGTATGATATTTTTCTTTTTTGCATGATTTAATATTTTATTTGGGATCACACTAATATTTGTATCACACTACTCACCCATTTCATACCCTACCTCACAGGTTAGAACATGTTAAGTCGGAAAGCGACGGTTCGATGGCATGGTTGAGTCTTGTCCATGAGATTAAGATCTAAAATTCAAGCACGTAATTTTATTTCTTAAATTTGATTGCCATGGATAATTATGTTAAATTATTCCGGTCATGTTTGTTAAATTTTAATTTTCTATTTCCTATTAAGTTAATTAGTATTTTTTTAAAAAAATGTTTAAGTACACTGTCGGGCATTTTATCCATTTAACCATGTATTCCCTCTTCTCATTTTCCATGATTTCACATCGAAATACGAGAACAAGGATATTTGGTCCTTTCCGTGGAAAGTACTTGCCAATGGATTTGGCATTAAGTACGAACTATGGTTAGATTTACATATTTTAACTGGTGCAATATTGTGCAAATGGCAGCTTCCGTGGTTTTATCTAGAAACTTGTTGAGTTATATTTCTACGATTTATTTTCCTCTCAATTTTGTCCATATCATTTTTTATAAAGAAAGATTTTTGGTAATGATTCGAATTTGGGTCGTTACAGTTAAAGGACTTCGAAAAGCTGAGATTGGAAGTCATCATGTCGCCAACACAGACTACAGCGAGATTAAATGCATTTATGATTCAACGTGCTCTTCGAGATCGAATCAAGGAAGCACAGGATATGGATCCATTTCTAGGGAATATTAAGGCTGATGTTGGTTCAAACAAACGTATAGGATTTGAAGTATCTACATATGACACCTTAACTTTTAGATGAAGGTTGTGTGTACCTAATGATGAAAGTATAAGAAACGAAATATTTGAAGAGGCTCATTCCACCACATATGCTACACATCTTGGCAGTACAAAAATGTGTCAAGATCTCCGAGATGCATTTTGGTGGAGAAACATGAACAGAGGAATTGGCTTGTTTGTGAACAAATGTATTGTCTGTCAGCAGGTCAAGACAGACATCAGAGGCCATCAGGGTTGCTGAAATCATTAGATATTCCTGAATGAAAATAAGAACAAATCACGATGGACTTTGTGGTAGGCTTTCTGAGATCAACAAGAGGGCACAATGCTATTTGGGTAGTGGTTGATTGTTTGACGAAGTCTACCCATTTTCTGCCAATTAAAGTAAATTTTAATATGGAACAACTTGCATAGTTACATACTAGATAGCTAGTCAGATTTCATAGAGTTCTAGTCACCATTATAGCAGATAGGATCCGAGGTTCACATCAAAATTTTGGAAAAGTTTGCAGGCAGCCATGGGGGACGAAATTGAAGTTTAGTACTACTTATAATCTACAGACGGATGAACAATAAAAAAGAACCATCAAACTCAAGAAGATATGTTGCGGACATGTGTTTTGGATCTTGGTGGTAGTTGGGAGACACATCTGCCATTAGTGGAATTCGCTTACAACAATAGCTTCCAGTCCACTATAGGCATGACCCCATATGATATCTTGGTGGTAGTTGGGAGACACATCTACTGTTGATGGAATTCCCTTACAACAATAGCTTTCAAGCCAATATAGGCATGGCTCCCTACGAAGCTCTTTATGGAAGAAAATGCAGATCCTCTATTCATTGTGATCGTTTGGTTTCTCCAAGTGAACGTGATCGTGAACAAGTAATATAATGATGTGTAGAGTATCGAACCCACGAGGACTATGTATTGAT
>CAIGRP010095177.1:0-39110 GCA_903798385.1 Fraxinus cuspidata | reverse complement strand
GCTCATCATGACAATTTAGTTCACATGAAGAATGCTCTGATATCATGATGATTTTTAAAATGAGACAGGAAACATGAATTAAAGAAGTGATGAATGGAAAGTAAAATCTAGTATTATTTTCCTAATCGAAAAAGGTGCTTGGTCATGAGACACCCGCTGAAAATCTCAAAAGAATATAATTTGATTGTGGATAATAGTCGAAATTAGAATAATTGTAGGAGCTAATTGTTTACTTGTTATTAGGGTTAATTATACCGTTGGTCATTGAACTTTTGCTTGCGTTACAATGTCATTGAACTTCAATTTATTAAAAGTGACGTACGTCAAACACTAAAGTGAATTCCGTTGGGTTGTTGACAAGTCGTACGTAACGCCGTTAACTTTTTCCAACTGGACAAATCATGGTCCGAAATGGTTGCTAAACTCTTCATCACGTTACTGAATGGTCATTAAACTTTAAAATGCTTCTCCAAGGTCACCGAACTTTTAAAAATAAGCCTTATTTTTGACAAATTTCAAATGCGACATTCTTTTCAACAACTCCCTTGTAATGTTGGTGTTGTCTCTTGTATAAAAAATGGAAGTTATTACTAACTTCATTGGTGCATCATTTTTCATATGATACCTCTATTGTGACATTCTAAACCACAAGCACAATATGTCATGGCAACCTAACCAACTCTCTTCACATTGAATTTAGACTAAGAAGGATCTTGTTCTTCATATTGTTTCATTCTTTTCCTTTGTTTCTGGTGCAGAAGCCTTCATGAAATTCTTGCAATAAGTATAATGTAATAAATAAGAATTATATTTGAACAATCATGTCTTGTATATATTAAATGATAATTGATTGTGGTTGAAAAGTGTGCAATGCCTCCATATTTATTGACAAAATTATTCCCTAATCCTATTAATGTAAGGAAACTAAAATAAATTAACTAAAAAAATCCTAATCTTAAAGGAATTAGAAACCCTATTCTAGTTAATATTAGAATGAAAAGATAAAATTTATTACAACTGGACATCTTATTATAAATAACTAATCCTAATCCTATTTACAATAGAATTGTCTTACATCAATCTCTTACTTGAAAAAAACTCGTCCTCGAGTTTTGTTAAAGAAAAGAATCCTTGATAACTTGTGTGTATTCAAATTTGGCTAGGACTTGAGGAAATTCTCCGTCACATGTTGTCGTGTTCTACAATTGTGGAAACAACCAACATTTATAACAATTAAGGTCTGCAAATTCTTGTTAGCTTGCTTTCCACCGGCTCGTGATTCCTTTCAAGACTCAACGCAATCAGCATCTGCGTGATGTTACTAAGGGTTTCGTCGATCCTCTCGATTCATTGTTCAAGTTTTTCGAGCCTCCATTCATCGTCGGCAATTCGACTGCCACTAGTTCCTTCATCAGCCATCGAATTAAGGCAATTTCCTTGCTCTGATACCAATTTTAGTGCGAAAGCGTTTATGAAATTCTTGTAATAAGAATTATGTAATAAATAAGAATGACATTTGAACAATCATGTCTTGTATATATTAAATAATAGTTTATTGTTATTGAAAAGTGTACAATGTCTCTATATTTATAGGCAAAATTATTCACTAATCCTATTAATGTGAAGAAATTAAAATAAAGAAATTTAAAAAAAAATTATAATCTTAAAGGAATTAGAAATACTATTTTAATTAATATTAGAATAAAAAGATATATAAAACTTATTACAACTAGACATCTTATTATAAATATTTAATCCTAATTCTATTTACAATAGGATTGTCCTACATCAGTTTCCTACCTTTTTAAGGAACATACAAAATTGGTGGTTTATTTGGAGGCATAAACTTCAGCCATAATTGTTATCCATTGATTGGATTTTTAATTCTGTTATGAAAATAATTTTCCACTTTATAACACTTATTGACCGAGGTAACATAATCCTTCTTTAATAAAAAATACATGCATGTGCACATGGTATGACCGGTAAAACTCATATTTTATATATGCACAACCTCATTTAAATTGATACCAACATTATAAGAATTTATTTTTCCTTGTCCTACAAAATTACCTTATTAATCCCCTGTTTGGTACACATTCTTTCAAAATACATTATTTCAAAACTCATTTTCAACCACACATTTTTCAAAAAAAATAATATTTTTCATCACATCAATAATTTTTCCTCATTTTTTAACCACATATTTTTGGTACACATTCTTTCAAAATTCATTATTTCGAAACTCATTTTCAACCACACATTTTTCAAAAAAATAATATTTTTCATTACATCAATAATTTTTCCTTACTTTTTAACCACATATTTCCTATCATATCACTATTTAAAATACATTATTTCCTCAATAATATCCATCAAACACACCCTAAAACATTCACATAAATTATTGTGAAGAATGTAAATTTTGAAATTTGTCAAAAAGTGAGACCTACTCTATTACCTGGGTGGCCTTTCTATTAATCATTTGTATTCATCTTTACGCAAACAAAAGTGGATCTAGGGAATAATTTTAAAAATTCAGTGATGATGGAGAAACATTTTTAAATTCAATGATCATTTAGTAACACGAGGAAAAGTGCAGTGACCATTTGGGAATGTTATTTGTCCAATGAGAGAAAGTTAACAACGTTAATATGTAAGGTAGAATTCTCATTCGCCATATAAGCAACCTCTTTAACGAAATTCACTTTAATGATGGATGGATATCAATTTTAAAAGGTCGGTGACCGTGCAGAAACAAATTGAAGTTCAATGACATTCTAGTAAAACAATACGGAAGTTCAATGACCAACGAAAAAAATTAACCCTCATTACTACAATAATTTTAAGGAGTTGTTTATAAAAGGTTAACTATAGAAGTCATTATAGGAGCAAAATTATGGGAGATAATTAGGTTTCTTTCATGCCTATACAAGTGTCAAGATTTTATGCAGAAAGTATCCTCCAAGATTCTATGTGGAAGGCCCCCCTCTTATCCCTTTATAACCACTAAAACATACCAAATCAAACAAGATACAATTACTTATTATGTTTTCTGTCTATTAAATCTTCAAATACAAAATTGGTAAGGAATAAAAAAGAAAAGGAGTAATCAGCTAAGCAAAGCAGACAAGGAAATTGACGTCTAATCTAATACAAAGGTTCCACTGGCCCAGCCCCTCTAGCTTTGTGCGAGAGTCGGTGAAGTCCAGCATGTAAAGAGACGAGTTCTCAGTTTGATAGTATAGGACCTATCTAAATGGGATATTTTGGATTTGGAAGTACTACTGACCTCTCTCATGAATGGAACGAACTACAGTTGTGATTGTTAGGAGCTTCACTCTCCAAAAGAGAGAGAACAAAAAAAGAAAGGAAATAGCATATCCAGCAAAAAACCTTTTATCTTCCTTTCTCGACCACTTACTCCTACCGTGTCACGTCTTGTAACTGAGTGAATTCCTAACTACTTTTAGCGCTTGTTTGTTCCCCATTATTTTCAAAATACATTTTTCTCTCTTATTTTCAACCACAATCCTTCAATAAAATAATATTACATGCAAACTCAAAATTTTTCCTTATTTTTTAACCACACATTCTCCATCAAATCACTATTCCAAAATACATATGGCTAAAAATGGGGCTCAAACAAGCTCTTAATGAATTCTGTCTTTGTGTTAAAGTAAAGATGATTCTATGATAGCAAAGGTTTTAATATGGCAGAATAATAGAAATGAACGGAGACATTTGTCAAAAAATAAAAAAGACACAAGCATCACAGCCTGATATGAACAAAAAATAAAAATTTAATGCATCTATTCTCATGTAATGTAGATAACTAAGATATATAAAATTGAAAACCTAAGAAAACAGACCATGATATGCTTTATGACATACTTGACCAATAATGGATATGTAATCTCGAGCTTGACTAGGAGGATAATGTTCTCTAGTACCTGAGAAGAGAAATATAGAGAAAGTGAGAGTTCTGTTACATCCATCAAAGAAGCTCCCTGCATCACCAAAGTGGAAATGAATTATTATTGAATAAAGGGTGAGAATATCAGAGTATAAAAGTCAGCGTAAAGCATACAACCAAACAATGATCTATCAGAAACAGGTGAGAATATTATTAAAATAAAATGGGAAAGTGACAATCATGCATGCAATATGGATTCAAATTTAAGATGCTTCCAAGACTTGATTATGACAAAATTAGATAAATCTCTTAGTCTCTTTCCAACCTTGTCTAATCGTAAATCTCTTTAATTGAGCAACAAAGGAGGATATCACGACACAGTGATTTGCACATCTTGTTAAGGGATAATTCTTACATAAAATAAAGATGTAAACGAGGTTGACCCATTAAAATGAATTCTAAATATTACTATGGTACCAGAGTCAATTAAGCCCAAACGAGCAATTCAGTGCATCTAAAGCTCAAATGAGCATTCGGATTCCAAGATTGGGTGCTCAAATGAGTCACCATCTTGCGGGGTATATTATGGTTAATCAATATATAAGAGTTTGGGCAATTACTTCCGACGATGTTGACTTTTTAAAATGGAATCACATGTATATATTTTGTTTTAAAAATGAATATATCATCCAAAACCAAGAAAAGTAATGACTAGGAGGTATCTTTAGTTATAAATAAGAAATTTTAAAACGAACAAAAATGTTTCACCCGATGAGTGGCCAAATTTGATGAGATCTGTTCAAAGGTCTGAGCATTCTGTTAAAGAAGCTGCCTGGTGGCAGCACCACCATCTGTACACAAAGCAAACAATTTCTAAGGAAGCCAATAGAAAAATAGTACAATTATGCATGATTGCCCATGACAAATTAATAATACTCTGAATACAAGCCTATAAGTGCATTGCTTCTCTGGCCCACAAAAATAATTACTGTCATAACTGCGAACAAAATTTGTTTCAGAACTAAAGAAAAACCTTGTAGTTTGGGTTTTTTCAAGAAAACATAGAAGGACATGGCGGGCATAAAAATTATTATCACAGGTGTCTTTCAGAATATAGTGGACACACTGCAGCTCAGCAGCAATTAGTATATTTTCATATATATCAACTCATTTGAGATCCTCTCACATGTATTTAATGTAAAATAAATGGACCTTGGAATACTTATTTCTATGCAAAGGTGTTTATCAGTAGAAATCTTATTTTGATTGACTTCGTGCAAGACATATGGCTCCATTAATGGCCCTAATTGACAACAATATGGATGTTTTATAAGCAAAAATTAAAATTAAAATAAATAATAAATAAAAATTAAAAACTAAATTGCTCTCAAGTACATCTTAAGTGGATTGAACATTATCTTTAACACCATATCTATTACATATAGAGAAATAATTATAATATCGTCCAAAAGGGTTTTGCATGGCACTTCTTTTCGTGAATCAGAATCCATGTGGTGTAGACCTTTTTCACAATTAGCATGATCCGTTAAATGATCCACAGGATGCCCATGTTCATATTTCTTTACAATTTATGCTAATACAAACAGCCTTTAAAATAAATGTATAGAATGATCAATGAATCTTCCACTTGCTATCCGATTCTCAGTTACATCTTTTGTATTTTAGAGAGAGTACATTTGTTCTCTGACTTGATTCATTTACTCTCTTCACCAATACTCCAATGGTGTTATACAATTACCTAAACTCTAACTTCCTAATAAATTCTCACTTTTTTCTCAAATAGTAATTAGTTTTTAGACAAATATAAATTTGCAGTGATATAATCAACACAATTTCTTACATGAAATATTATTTCAGAAAACTTACAATTATGCACATGCAATGCGTCAGCTTGCCTCGACATACATCATATACAGCTGACACATTATATGATTTTAGCGCATAACTATAATAGGCTTCTGGATGGGACATACCAATTAGCACAACTAGGATTAGGTTTGTCAAAACTAATTGAATTCTCCCCACTTTGTAAGTTTACTGGAACGTGACGGACAAGTCGTCGAACTTTCTAAGCAAGATATCCTACTTTGTATTCATATGTTTTTCATTTTCTATTGAGGCATAGTGCATAACTTAACATAAAGTCATACCTCAGCTAAATTTAGATGCATACTCTTCATCTGACTTTTACTTTTGATGAGAATCATATTCTTTCATCCAAGTTAATCACAACCACTCTGTTTTCTCACATTTCATCTCCAGTTGATGATACCTTTTCACTCCCATACGCATTCTATATTTAATGTTTCATCTTTTGTATATTGTATTTTTTTTTTCATACCCCTAAACACCAATGTCAGTCGTTTCTCAATTCCATCCACATTTGACAATATACTTGTTCCTACAGTACATTCAATTCCTATTAGATTGACTTTCCATGTCAGAAATGTGAAAGTTTTAATAAATGCAATTGTATCAGCATCTATTATGCTACTCCCGTAAATCAATTACCACATAAAAAACATACTCCCTCCATCCCATAAAAATAGATTGCTTAAAAAATTGTAATTAATGTAGTTGGAACAATAAATTTTTTTTATATTTTTTTTAATATAGCCCTACATTAATAATGATTTAAATAGGAGTAGATCATATTTGTCGATAACAAAGCACATTAAATAGGGGAATATTAGAAAAATGAGAAATTACTATGCTCTCAATAGGAAAGTGACCTATAATTTAGGACATACGAAAAAGGAAAGCAAGTCTATCTTTATTGGGACGGAGGAAGTAGTTAATTTAACATGCTTTCATACAAAAATCACAGATTAGACACTATGAACAGAGGAAAGAATTTCAAGTTCAATCAATAACATTCACTTGATATTTATTACATCGACCTAATCATGTAAACTTGTAGAGTCACCATTCCATATATGAATTCATATGTATTTTAAAATTCTTAGTTTTAGAAAATCATACAAACTTCTGATAGAGCATTCGTCTTGGACATAATTTTTGGTGGTATAACAACAAAAATTTAACATGGTTATCACTGGTTTCTTATTACGAGAATCAATATTATCAATACTCGACATATAGATATAAAAAGATTTTGAGAAAACAAATTTATCAAGCAGAAGAGAGAAACCTATTCGGCTTACATCTTATATGCGACCCAAATGGCATGATAACTTAATTATCCTTTAAATCATACAACATGTCAAGTAAGAATCCAAGAACGCTCAAGATATTGAATTATTTAATGATGCAAATGAATATAGAATCAAAATCCAGCAAGTGTGCAAGCATGGATGTTCACAAGTGACGAGTAATCTATCAGAAAATGAAAATCACCAACAGGGAATTCGTTAGAAAAGAAAACGGAGTATGTCATTCTATAACCCAACCATTGTATGAAATGCTATCCTTGTTGTAATTAGTAACCATTCCTAGAGCATGAGGTAAATCCTGCTGGATAGCTAATGAGATGGCTTTCTTGAAGGATCAACGATATTTTGCTGAGAAAGGAAGGTGCGTCCCCTGAACCTCTGAAGTCTACATAAAAATTACAATGAAGTAAGCAGATAGCAAAAAGCATCATAATTGTATTTCACCAAATATGTTGTCTCGTAATAGTCATTGACTAGTTAGCAGTAGCTAGAAGAAACAAATTTAAGAGCTGCAGAATTACACCAAAAATGCTTAAAAGTTCCTCTCTGTAAAGAATGCTCCAGCGGAGAGAATATCAATAGTCATTATTGAAAATATTTTTGATTTGTATCTATCCTCATTAATGATTTCCAAATGCCAACCCCAGAAATACTGGACCACCTAATATAGACTAGAATTATCTGGCAACTAGTCGTTTAATACATCCCAACCTTAGAAACTGGAGCTTATTATTTTTCAAATGCATTCTCATCTTACTTCCAGAGCCATAGGGGCATTAATAAAGTAGGATTTATATTTACACCCATTAATTGTGTTAGTTGTTAAAGAACGAATATCAAAGGAAATGTTACATAATATATTAGCGATCGGAATAGTAATCACGGGTTTCTGTACGCCTTTCGAGAGGTTCCTGACCTGCATCTCATGGAGACATACCTCTACCTATAAGAGTGCTAACTGTGAGGAGTATAGAAACGTTAGTTTTGAAGCTTTAAAAACACCTCATATATCCACCACTCTTTCAAGTTCTGTTCTAATGTGTCTGCCTTGCAGATTCTCTTGTATACTATTGCAGTTTATAAAGAAGTGTATAGAACTAATGCATAAAAAAAATAGTAAGAAATTGAAGAATGTGTAATTCTTATTCACTTCACTGATGATAAAGAATGTACAATTTATAAATCACTTCCATATATCAAGGAAAAAAAAAAGAAATTTCCTAAAATACTCTGCTAACTAAATGCCTAAGAATGGGAATTGATAAAAATAACATCCGTTGATTGGAGAACTAATTTACAGCTGCAGGATTTGCTAGAAATTAGGACAAAAGATCAGTAATTCCACTCCCCCTCAAGCTAGGTTATAAATGTTAATTAAGCCTAGCTTGGAACTGAATTCTTCAAATGTTTTAGAACTTGTAACAGGAACTTCTTGGTTGGAAGTTACATCAGAGGTGGAAGAAGTTTTATTTTCGGCAGCCATGCCGTACTTTGTCATGGAGATTCCTTAGGTTTCAGAGGTTGCTCTGACCATGAAGAATGTGCAATTCTTATTCACTTCACTGATGATAAAGAATGTACAATTTATAGGAAAATGGAAGGAATAAACACTTCCTTAAATCAAGAAAAAAAAAATTAATTTCCTAAAATACTCAGCTAACTAAATGCATAAGAATGGGAATTGATAAAAATAACATCCGTTAATTGGGGAACTAATTTACAACTGCAAGATTTCCTAGAAATTAGGACAAAAGATCAGGAATTCCACAGAAATATTACAGGAATTCATGTTTATCAACTATTAACTTGTAAAGAGCCCAGAGTTTCAGTTTTTAATTGAGTTAAAAGCTAAACTAGAGAAGAATATCTTTTGTTTTAAAACTTTCAAATTTTATACTGAAATAGCCCGTTAACATATAAACAAAAGTCATCTGACTCAGTCCAAATGTTTCCTTTCAAAGTCTATTTAACAACCATACGTTGCCTTTTTTCCAAACATATTTACAAATCTCAGAACATAACTACTCTTACTTTCATCCGATTAAAATAGATCACCTCAAAATAAACTGTAACCTGACACTCAATCTAAATGCTGATAGCCATAGCGAGAGAGAGGAAAACTATGAAATGTCCAAATCTTATTTGTTTCAACTTTGTTTTCTTGGCACATTCTGTCCACAGAAATAGATCAACCATCAATGGCTAATTGGGAGAGAGGAAAAGTTTAGCCTCTTTAACCTTTAGATCTGAGTCTTTTCTCTATCCCATAATATTCTTATATACAGAATCTTTTCCCAACTGAAACTGACCACACATCTAATTTTGGACAGCCATCATAGATGAATAAAGCTTTTATATAAAGGAACCTATACCAGAAGCATCCATAAATAATTCAACTGACCCAAAGAGTTTCTCCCGTTGGACATGGACTTAGTTATAAATTCACTCCTGTTGCTTAGAATCTCCTTACTCTGAGGGAAACAAAGATATCAAACCTCAAATGCCCAACTACTTCAATTAAAAAGTTGAAGATTATCACTCTATGTTAGACTGTTAATGATACCAAGCCCTGTTTGGCCCAACCCAGGGCCAGGCCGTGCTGGGCCAGAGTCTACAGGTATGCAAGGCATTTTATACTTTTTTGGTTATTTATAGAAAGTAACCAAATATATAATAAAAATAATAGCAAGGCAGTGGCCCAACCTGAGCCTGCCAGAAGTGCAGGCCACAAGCCCACGGCCATGGACAGCCGCGACTGCCCACTTGACCACTTTACTATACAGTAGCTTCAAAGTGTACCACATTTTTTGGGATATACAAATGTTGATTTACAAACAAATAAGAAGAAAACTCAACAAATACTAACCACTAGGAACTGAACTAAGAAGAATAGTGATTAAGTACTCACACTTTTACCTTAACTTTTCCTTGTGACATTAAGAGTCCCTTTCCCTCTCTTGCTGCCTTCACCTGCTCAGATGAATGAAAATAACAAATGAGTTCACATTAAAGATTACAGTTTCATGATATCTACCATAGCTACCTTGTTGGTATACACAAATAAAAGATCAAGTTAAAATAATAAGATTCTCAATGAAATTACAATCTCGTCAGAGATACTTTATAGCAAAAATGACACTTCATGTACTCTATATACAAGTTACCGAACCTAAAATCTTTAGATTCAAAAGTATTGGATTAGGATGTAACCGTGTTTTAGTCTCATATCATCAATAAATAGCATACACTTAAGAACCACATCTTGGATATATTGTACATGCTCATCCATGACTACAATGAGAATCTAAGGATTCCGGCAAAACCTTGATTTAAGTTATAAATTAAAGTAAATTTCTCTATTACTGCCATAGTGCGATTAGATTTCATTCTCATTTAACTGCATCATACATATCGTTTAATAATATTCATATTTAATAGAAGCTTTTGTCTCTGGCCCCCACTATAGCACTTCTCTCAACATCTTATCATTGGCTATTTCTAGATCAATAAAAAACCATGCGGACATCATTTCTTTCTCAATTATTTCCCTTAAGTAGCTTATAGTAGATCTGCCTAACATAACAAACAAACAGTTTATTTAAGATCTTTGTATCCTTAATCCCTTCTCAGTCTTGTGATTGGTACAATATTAAATGTATCCTTCAATCTCTTAAATAGTCTCTCCATCCTTTATGCTTATAAGTAAATGCTAGAAAAATCTTCCTCTACTTATTAGACTTCTTTTTACTCTTTTAAAATCTCATTGAATAATTCTGTCAGCCATTAAATAACCACAAGACCAAACACTTGCATAAATTTGTTTTAATTTGTTCCAAACCAATTTGTTTTCTCATATTCATCCTTCAAAGTTTTATAGTAAAACTCAGGCTGTAATTAGATCTTTGTTATTTTGCTATTAAATCTGTTTTCCACAGTATTTAGCGCCAATTTAAAATTTCACATGTTCAGTAGTTTCTAGGAAGCTCTTTAAATTAATCTTAGGTTGAATCAATTTCCATTTTGGTCATTCTTGATTATCTAGAATAGGTTACTATTAGTTCTCTATTTACTTAGTTTCAGATCGAGAGAGTTCAATGTCCAAATAATGGATCTTTCAGAACCCATAAGCATTGAGGAGGAAGAATCTTTTCAATGGAAATTCATTGGCTATCTCTTCAGGATTCCGTGTACCCATCATTATTGGGTAAATTTAGGGCACCTTGTTGGTCTCCAGGTTGGTACTCTTCTATATTTAATAGAGGCTAAACTACTGATTACTTAGAATGCCATTGAATGTTGTCTTGTGATCGATTGATGTAATCAAACCATTAGTGTAATGACATGGGATTGTAGGTTTGACTCCTTGTTTTCTTTCTTCTCACCTCTTATCTTTCTGTTTTTACCTTTCTGGTATTTGAAGATAGCTTCTTTAATTCCAAAAAAATCATATCACATTCAAACTCAAACTGCAAAACAGAAGGTTCAGAATACATATGGAGAGAGGAGGAAGATTACTTGTATACGAAGCAATGACCTCTACAAAATCATTAGTTCAGTACTGCTAAATTCTTTTTGAAGATATTAAACTGAAACCTCCTGATAAATCTGAGGCCATCCATACAACCAGTCTAGCAACAATTTCAACTAAATAACATAGCCATCGAATTTCCTATGCAATTTCAGCTGATTGGTAATATGAATGTTGTTAAGCAAAAATAATTACAGAATGAGCAGAATGTTTATGGAATACTCACAGTCATCCATCTGCAGCGCAATGCTACATCACAGACAGTCTTCTTTTTCAGTTGCACAGCAATTTTTGCATAGCAGACTATCTTTGACTGAGAGGTATATCTGTAGTGTATTTAAACACTATATATTATCTAATCACGCGTCAAAGAGAAAAGAAACATGATATAGATCAAATCTAGAAAGAAGTATTTCACAGTGATTATGCAAACCACAATAGATACTTGAAAATTGCAATGAAGAGGCAGCAAGAAAATTAGCTACACATGTGACTTATTGAAAAATTCAGCCAAAACTCAACTCTCAGAAACTTTCCGTGGAACATCTATCTGCTCAGATAAAAAATCCATGTCTGTGGTTTCACACTTGAATATCACAATTAAGAGGCAGCAGAAAATTAGCTACACATGTGACCTATTTATAAATTCAGCCAAAACTCAACTCTCAGAAACATTCCACAGAACATCTATCCGCACAGATGAAAAATCCATATCTGTGGTTTTACATTCTAGACTAGTTTTGATAGAGAGACCAAGTCCACCATTTAGAGGAAAGTGAAGGAAATAATCCGTATTTACAACCAAATCCATGATTCTATTCATTCTTAAATGCCACACATATACAAGTAAAAAAAAAATCGATGTGCCCTAGTAGGTGGGGGGTTACACACAACCAAGGCAGAGTGGTTTATGAAGAAACTCATACAGGGTGATGCAACGACTTCTCCAAAAAGCTATAGCTAGAAGGAGAGACCCAATCGACCTTGATCACCTAGGATTTAAAAATCCTTGATCACCCATGATTCAAGAAAACTTACTTCGAGAATCCATTACGAAGTAGGTCCACTCTCATGTTCAACTGATGCAAGGTGATGCAACCACTTCTTTCAAAAGCTATAGCTAGTTGGAGATGCGCAATCAAATCCATTATCACTTACGATCAGGCCAAGAATCCATCCCAAACACTATTTCTTTCGGCCTTACTTCGATTTCTTCACGAAATAGGCTTACCCTCATGTTCAAGTGTTCATCAAAAACAATGGTTTGCCAGCATAAAAATTTTGAGTAAACCAACAGAAAATGGAGGTAGTATATTCTATAATTGTCTATTGTGGATAATATGCTGAAGAAAATAATAATAATAATGATAATGATAATGATAATGCCAATATGGGTCCTTTTGCATTATTTCTTCCAAAATTGTTTTATCAAATGCTAAAATGACATACTCAAATTGGGAAACCACTGTCATTTGTGAACAAACCAAGTCTAATTATGTTATGCCTGTACCTGGCAACATAGATACATGAGAACTGTTAAAACTGTCACATAAGAAATAAAGAACATGCATAGACATGAAAATATAACTAGTGCAGAAGGGCATAGAAGCATGGCAGGTTCTTACAAAATCTGATAAAAAATTGTATTCAAGACCAAGTTTTTGTTTGGGTAATGAAGATAATACACCTCTAGGTACAAAAGAAAAAAAGAAGTTCCCAACCATGATCTTGCATGCAAGATAATTAATAATGCCATAATTTACGATATTATGTCAGCTGTTAACCAAAGGCTAACAACATGTTTTGCTAGATTAACAGAAAATAACAATCTGCATAGTTCCTTTTTTAAACAATAAAAGATTTAATTACCATAAATATCTGATAAAATGGCATTAACCACAAGAAACGTCGTGAACTGTAAGATGTCAAACTCGCTCAGCACAATCAAAAGCAATAAAAGCAAGATAGTAACACAATCAAAACTGGCCCAACATTTAAGAGATAAAAAAAGGTACTCTGACTGTTTATAGATGCGTGTCAAGTTCCAGTAGGGTAAAGCTCATGATGGATAAGAAAGGATAGGACCATAATGCTAAACAGCACAGAATACATAAAGCATCTAATCTGTATCAATCATCAAGTCACAATAACTCCATTGTACTATGATATAAATAATCACTTCAGCGTTGATTATCAGAAATCAGAAAAGCCAACTAAATAAGCTTCTTTCTATGAAATATATAACATCAACCACTTTATATGAGTGTGTATGGGGACGACAAAGAAGTAAAATAAACAAAAAGGAATGTTCTTAATTTTGTTGAAAATATCTGTCATTGTGTCCATAAAATTGACACAAAATTCTGAAAAGGAAAACAACCAACTCACACACCTAACAGAGAAAAATCTCAGTAGCAAATAAATATATATTTCTAAATAACCCAAAATCCAAAGTAAATTACATTCATTCTATGTCTCTGTGTGCTGTTTCAGAACAAGAAGCCACAAGGATGAGCCCAAACAACAAAGAAAACTCTTCTTGAAAATCAAAATTAATTTTATTCAGCACCCATTAAAAAATTTAAACAATAAAGATGGCCCAAAATAAGAATCTCCCTATGTAAATACATAATCAATTTCTCATAAATCAAAAATTAAGCCCAAATAACAACACCAACTCCACACCTTCAAGAACCCAAAATTTCCAACAGAATTCTCAACATTCAATGTTCAAAATATTCTAAATTACACTCACTTGGCAAGGCCTTCCTCCAAGATAGCTTGCTCTGCAGGAGCCCAGTCAGTGGAGATTTGCTTCTGGTACTTCAAAGTTTGCACACCACCATAATTCAGTTCAGGTACAGAATTCCCATTTCGCGAAATTGAACCAGGAGCTTGGATAGACCCTTGTTTGTGCGCTTCACTTGAGGTAGCCATCAAAACACACAAATGCTCGATAACCTGCATGCCCACCACTAATTTAGGTGTTGAAGAAACGAAAAACATGAATATATAATCACCATTCAGGACCAACCGGTGTTGAATCGAAGTTCAATATGAAGCGAAGGGTAATCTAATCTGAAGTGAAATGCTGCAAATGCACGTAGCAACGGAAGTGCCGAAGAGATGTTTGTGTTGTACAAATGGAACAAACTTTCCCGGCCTACATATACGTGCTTGATGGGTTTGGGTGAAAAACTTTTATCCATGGAAAGTGGAAAACTTCATTACTAAGCCCATGTTTCATACCTTTAAAAAAATTTTATTAAAATTTAAGTTATAATCAATAATTAATTTTAATCACAAATAACATCTTTACCCAAATAAAAAATTAGAAAAAGTTAATTATATTCACACCTCAATTGATATTACATAATACGTTTTAATTGAACTTAAAATCCTTAATCTTTTCTTATTTGTAGCACCTGTGTTCCTAACTTTTTTGATGCATTATTGAAAGCAATCATTCATTAATTAGATCTCGTTTTTTATAACAATTTTCATCAAAAAGCTTAGTTTGGAGAGCATAAACTGATTTATTTGACTATCGTGCTTTTTTAAAAAAGAACGAACATTAAAGTGAGAATTTTTTTCCCTCATTTCAAGACACACAAGGACAAAATATTAATAGAAACCTTTATCGATGAGATGTGTTAATTAATAGAAAGTTATATATAAAAATTCGGTAAAATAAGTTAAGAATGTAAATATTACAATGAATAAAAATGGAAGACTTTTAAATATTATTATAATGTGTTAATATGATAACTCATTAAAAAATAGTGAAAAACAATATTCATGTTAATATCACATCTTTCGTTACTTTTTATTAAAAGATCACATTATTTTCACATCCTAATCTTATTTAGCATGTCACATTTTTTATTACTTTTCTATTCAAAAATCTTACATTTAAAATTGAAAAGGAGATTTTCCATGGTGAACATCAAAATTAGAATATCTACAAACAAATAACAAGAATCATTTAGTTGTCTTTTCTTCTATCCATTGATTAAAACTCGTTCATTCTTTTTTCGATGAATTAAAATGAGCAATTCTAGTTCTTAATTCTATAGCGTTGAATAGAATTAAATTTCGATTTGGGAAAAGACGGATAGCATGAAATCTAATTTTCGGTTTAAAGAAAAATATTATGCAATGGCCTAGTATTACTTCAACGTAACAACGTTGATAGCGTTTCTGTTGTTCTCCTTCTAAAAGCTAAAAACATTATTATTAGAAACATGAAATTAATCATAAAATAAAACCGAAAAAAGACGAAAAAAAAAAAAAAAGCTACTATACACGAAGAAAGATGCTCAAAATATACACGAAATAAGCTCACACAATCTATCTAAAGCCCTCTAAACCAAACAAGTCTCGGCACTCAGCAGAATCTCTCTACAACAGCAACAAACCGAAAACAAAAACAAAAAGAATGGGGACAAAGAAATCCACCAAACCCCTACGACAACCTGCATTATACAACAACATAATCATCAGGTTATCCAACATATAATCATTTCAACTAACGAATGTGTTTTAGTTACGAATAATGTTTTTCATAGTATCAGTATATGCAATAGTCATCCTATGTGATAACTTCTTATTTGAGTTATTAATTTCCTATTGTAATTTTGTTGCCTCAAATAACAAACTACAACATAGAATGATTAATGATATCATTGCTCTTTAGTTATATATCGACCATTCTTTTTAAAAAACAAAAAAACCAAGCTAACCTACAGTCGTCTACAAAACTTAACTGGATGAAAGGGGTCAAAGGACGGAAGGAGACCAAATAACTTACGGGGGGGACCACAACCATGGAGCACGATCTATGATTAACTAGCGACCAACCCGAATACACCAACATTTAATGGGAAGCATTAGGGAGAAAGTAGGTTAAATGAATAAAACTAATGTCCATAGACGAATAGTCCAACTGAACCACCAAGATTAACTTCACTGACTGGTAATAAGGACACGTGGTCAATGATTTAGCAGTGTCCTACAAAAAATAACTGCATTCAGCTGCATTGATTTCACTCAGCCAAGTCATTTTCTTGTTTTAAAATTGAATACCTGTTTGTTATGAAATAAAAATAATGGATATGATAAAGGTATCAACAAATGCTGGCATAGTGATGGCAATGGGCCGAGCCACGAGCCCACGAGCTTTGTGAATTTTTTTTTTTTTTTTTACGCTTTTTAAAAGTTTTATTTGGATTTTTACGAGCCCACGAGCCACTCATGAGCTCGACAAGCCGAGCAAGCTCACTTGCGGCTCGGCTCGGCTCGTCAGATCGACTCGTGGCTCGTTTTTCACGAGCCGACGAGCCGCTCGGCTCGGTTGCCACCCCTACTGGCACATGTACCAAAACCAAAATAAGGAGCAAGGTTACCAGAAGTTTCTGATGTTGGTAATGCAGGCAAGGACATTTCTGCAAGTACAAGTCATCATCAGTGTATGGTCATTTAAACAAATTATCGAATTATTTGAAAACGCATGAACAGTAATAAATGGTATTCTCAACCAATTACCAGGGGCACAGAGAGATAACGATGTGAAAGACAATGATGAGGGCCATGGAGCTGCAATATTGTCACTTAGATCACATGTAAAGCTCAAGCCTGATGAATTATCAAATACCATATCTGCAGGCAGGCTTCGTAGTAAACACCCTATATTTAGGTGTAAAGATTTATCAGTCTTTAGTGCAAATGTATTTCCAACAATCTACTAGAAGTACCACCTCTTAATCTACTTGAGAAAAAGCATCTTACTTTCAAGTACAAAATCTCAACATGGCAGTTGCAGATAAGTCTAGACCTAGGAGTGTTTGGCAAATGTCAGAACCACTGTAAGTAAGCACAAGCGTGTCTCGATAAGCCGTATCTAGTTTGACAAAATCTAAGCTCTACAGTTAGTCAAATTGGAAGCTAAAACCTGTTCAAATGTAGCCCAAGATGGAATCAATCTGAACTAACTTTACAAAGTCAATTACAATGGACTAAATTCAATTTTTTTGTCATCATCAAGTTATAAAAGATTATTTACTTGCGTTGTATTGTAATATATTACGCCCCTGCTTGAGCCCCATTTTTTGACAATGGATTTTGTAAAAATGAATTTTTTGGAGAATGTGCTGTTAAAAAAAGAAAAGAAAATTTTGTATTTACGTGTAAAATTATTTTACTGGAAGAATGTGTAGTTGAATGGGGGGCTCAATCAGGGGCTATATTTAAAGACACCAAATTAATTTTTATAGCTAGATAAAACAGGTTTATATTAGAACTTAATCATGTGACTGACTATAGCCCTTGTTTGGTTCTCATTATTTTCAAAATACATTTTTCTCTTTCTTATTTTCAACCACACATTCTTCAATAAAATAATATTACACGCAAACCCAAAACTTTTTCTTATTTTTTAATCACACATTCTCCATCTTTGTTTGGTTTTCATTATTTTCAAAATACATTTTTTCTCTTTTTTTTCAACCACACATTCTTCAATAATATAATATTACACGTAAATCCAAATTTTTTTTTATTTTTTAATCACACATTCTCCATCAAAATATTATTCCAAAATGCATTTTGGACAAAGAAAAAAAAAACAGATGGGGCTCAAACAGGCTCTATAATGCACGTGGTTCAGACCAGGACCAAACCAACAACTAGAAATGCCAAATACAGTCCTAATTTTGGTTATCATCAATTGATCTTTTAATTTTGGAACCAGTGGAGACAAAATCTGAAGGTGTAATTGGTAATTACATTCATGCAACTGACCACAAATTCAGTGAGAATAAGGCCCAAGTTTTTGATGTAGTCAATCCCCATTAACGGGAGAGAATATAGGCCAGTGAAGGGCAGAAGAGTTAAAATACAATCAATAAATCCACATTATCTCTCAGAGGTGATCGGAGTTTGAAGGCATACGCTACACTCTGTCCAAACCTAAAAAGATTCACTTGAAATTGACAAAATATAACAAATGGCAGGATTTTGCATGAAATTTCTAACCAAAGCTCACATTTTACTTAATAAGCAGAATCCTGAAATAAATGCAGTAATGTATAAGCCAGATGCTTAGACATAAGGCCGGACAACACGTTAAGAAATGCTAGTAAAGCATACCTGGAACGGTTGAATACGGGGCACAGAAACTAGACCTATTTTTAAAACTATGAGCTCTGACTAAACAAGAGTCATGTGACTGCAATTTTTTACTGACAAACTGAGACAATTAAACAAATGGAAGTTCATTGACCACTGAGCTCTGACTAAATCAGCAATTAGGCAATCAGATTTTTTCATAGACATCTTAAAGTCTCATCAAACAAGAACAATAAGCACATGGTATCAGGGTAATTGAAGTGTTACTCAAACTGTAGCAATTCGATTATCGAAGAAGAATGTCCCAAGCAGCTAAAACTATGTAAAACAATAAGCACATGCAGACTTCTTCAAGTCAAAGCAAGAGAAAAGTTGAAAAAAAAAATGAATGATTTGCAAGCGAATAGAAGGAATTATGCACTGCAAATAAACAATAAACTGCATTCCACAATAACGTAAACCTATGTATAAAACACCAAAAAAGGAAGATTAAATCAAAGAGGACAAAGTGGAGGAAGAGAGTACCTTCTTGTCCATATGCTGCTCCATCATGAAACAGAGAGAGAAGAGAATACGAGATCAGAAACTTATAACTTCAAACAAAAGATTCCAGAATGAAATCATAATTCAAATCCTCACCTTGGAGACTAAAATCTTTCAAGTCCACATCACAAAGCTTATATACGTTAGTCATCACCCCAGCCTTTTGTAGCATGGACCCAAATACAGTAGCGCATATTATCGCTTGCCGATTTGTAATTAACATTTGCCTTCGTACCCTCGCTATGTAAGTATTTAATGAACTACAGCATAAAGGAGTGGAAGCAGAGACATTTCGGCATGTTTCAATTACTTCTGATGGTTGCCTTAAATCCAAAGGACAAACTGCAGCCCACAAGATGATCAATTAGAAGACAAAATAATACATCTATACATTACAAAACTAAGTAGCTCTGATATAGCACACAGAGAATGACACTCAGATTTCAATATCCACTACAATTCTTCTTTAAGGATAGGTGATAAAGCCTATAGGGAAGGAGGCGGGATTTAAAACCGCAAGCAGATGCCACATACTTAACAAAGTTTATACCTAAATGTTGTAGAACAACTAATCAGCTAGTCTTCTTGCAGAGCCCATCAAAGCATCCTAATGGCACTTAAACTATCGTTTTTGCAATAGGTAACTTTGATAAACTAGATAATTACTTGTTTAGGTCATTGCAAATGCTTCACTTCTTATGAAAATAAGAGTAACAACGTGGAGTTGATTATTTTATTCAATTTATATAATGAAGCATGAACTTCAGCATTGATTTGTTAACAGCATGCAAAAATAGAAGCAGAATATTATATATGAATGGTTGATACTACTAACAAAATAAGCAGGGCCTCATCAATTAAATTTAAAGCATAAAGTAATACCATAATCATTCAAAAGAGGTTTCTAAATAAGAAATTCAAGGAAGAATATCAGTTTCATTGAAGATCACCTTAAAATCAACATAACAAGAAACTTGTTTAGGAAATTCACATTCTTCTTTGAGTTCAAAGGAAATAAATACAATCCAATTTAAAAATCCTAAATCTCAACTTTATTTTCTAAAAGTGGTTTAAACACTATCCAATCATCCAACAACACTTGAAGGCATCAGATACAAGCCATAGGAATTTTTTCCTTAAAAAATGTAGAACACATAGTGAACTTTTTATTAGATCATTTGTTTTGATCACATTGAGATCCTAGCAAATCCAGAATAGAGCAGATCTACTGAATGTTCCCACAGCAGCTCTGTCCCATGAGGCCAAAAATAAAGGCCAGGACATGGCTGCAGAATCAAAATGTTTTGAATTCAAGATCTATAACAAGCCTATAGCACTTGGGTGGAAATATTAAAGCACACACCTTTGTTAACCTTGCAGGCAGACAATATTCGAAATGCTGTGTTAGCAGCATCATGAGGGAGTTTCTTTGAGATCCATGAATAAACCACACCTTTACAATCATTAAGCATGTCAACGTGATTCGATTGTCCAATTATATTCTTATTGTCATTCAAAAATGACTGAGTTCCTGAGATCTTAAGTGCAGCCTCCATAATTGCAGGCTGACAAATTGGTCTGCAGCATTCTTTGAGAGGATCAACTTTACTGCAAGCTCCCAGTAATTTGCTCGTGTTCACTGATTTCTCGAAAGTGGTTATGTCCTTCACAGGACAAGAACCACCAGTAAGATTTGAAGATTTTACAGAACAGATGGTTGGTATTGAGCTGTTTGCTCCTCTACTGGCAAGTATACTGACAATATCTTTAAAACAATCATCAGCAACTGCATTTTGTAAAACTAAATTATCGGAACTGGTGCTGTAAAATCCCTGGAATATGTGGAGCAAGCTACTAAATTGTGGGCAGCATATAACATTTCCTACTACTGCTGCCAAAGGTTGATTACAATCAGATGCTGTTTTGTCCATGATACTCGAAATGGCAGAGAAATTTACAAGGCACCTTCCAGTCAGGATTGGATCATATGTAGTTGGAAAAGTCGGATACATTGGTGGGAAAGAATCCTCAGGGGAAGGAAGATGTGGAATTACAGCTGGTGATATTTCTATGGGTTCGAATATTCCACTTTTGGGTGGGCTAGCGAGCACAGATGTGGAAGAAATATGACTAGGCTCTGGGAGTGTCTGCAGAGCCAGCACATTCTGAAAGCTAGACAACCAGATGGCAAAAATTAGTGATTGATGGGAGAAAGAACCTGCAATACCATAAAATATTCCTTTAGAATCGGGACACACTTAATTGTTTTGATAGAGAACACCGCATGTTCAATTTTACCACATAAAACCTCAGAACATAGTGATGCATTGATTTTACTGAAATTAAGGTGTTTAAGTTATATGTAATAGAACATAATCATTATAAGCAACTTTTACTTAAAGGACAGTAGGAAAAGCATCACTAATGAAATGCATTCGTTGCATATTCAGGTGAATTACCAGCATATATCCCTAGCATATGGGTACAGATACAACTATGTTGAATGCATATTGAATTTAACCCCTCGTTGAGCTCAATTTTTTGATAATAGATTTTGTAAAAAGTTCTGGGTTTACATACAAATTATTTTTATTGGGAGAATCGGAGGTAGAAAATGAGCTAAGGGGAGAACGAGTTTTAAAAATTGGGGTTCAAACAGGGGCTTAAGATCAAGGATCCACTACATCCAAGCAAATAAATGTCCAAGAGATCCCCCAAGACTAGCAAGAGAAAGAGGTGGAAAAGAAGGAATAAAATGGCATAAGCTCCTGTCATAGATGCACTTTAATGAGTGAACTAGATGTCACAAAAAAAGGTAGTAATACCAACTAATTTTCATGGTCCCTATCCTTGCTCAAACTAAAATTCAAAGAGAGATACTTCAAGCAGTTTCTTAATAAAGACAGAAATAAAAAATAAATAAAATAAAATAACTTAACAGGACGCAAGCACACAATTTTACATAATTATTCTTAGTCTGCCAAAAATACCCAGAAGACTACAAGGCCAACATAGTGAAATTTGAAATAGGTAACTTACCCTTAACTCGGGTGCCAGTCTTTACAAAATCCATAACCCCTACTAACCATCTGGCACCATGGAGACTCGGAATAGAACACCTGGGTAATTACAAACTATCCATGGATGCTTGTCATAGCATATCGAATACCTATATAACAGGCAAAACATCACTATAAATTTAGACGGGAACAGGTAAAGCCATAAATGTATGCAGATAATCTGAAGCACCAGTTTATACTTAAGCAAATTGTAATGTATCTGATTTGCAAACCCACATAATACATTGTACAAACTGTTCTAAAATTGTAATCCCCATGAATGCTTCATATTGAAATTTCCTATTGAATTATTCAGTAGAAAAAGGTCATTTTTGCATCATATTTCATTGTCAAGATTAAAAATTATATCAAAAAATTCTTGAACACTTTTGGATTTTCAATTTCGTGATGGGAAGCTTTCACTTCCTGAAATACTGGCAGAAATCATGATATTAACACTATTTTGCTTCCTTGTGCTTATCCTTCTTTCTTCATTCATCGTATTGAAAAAAATAAATTAATAAATAAAATAAAATCTTTTCCTACCTAGAACACTATGAACCAAAGCAACGAATTTCAAAATAGGTCACTTACCCTTAACTCGAGTACCGTTCTTTACAAAATCCATAAAACCCTACTAACAATATAGCAACATAGAAACTCGGAGTACAACTACTGGGTTAATTGACAAATATCCCAGGAAGTAGGTCAAATTAGCATGTCAAATACCTATAGTACAGATCGAATCATTAAATTTAAAATACAACAGATTGGCCATAAAAATTGCAGATAGTCAGCAACACAAATAAAATTGTAAGAAATTGTACTGGAACTCCCAGAAAACCCAATAAATGCATCTTGTTGTGTGAACTCCAATTGAATCTTGTTTTTCAGTGACAGGAAAATGTCTCGTTTGCAAGAGTCTTATCTCATTGTCAACAATTAAAAAATAAAATAAAATAAAATTTCTTGAACTTCTCGGAGTTTCAATTACTTTGATTTTTATTCAATTCCTTCTTCCTCAAATAATTTCAGAAATCATGGTATCGGAAATACTATTTCGCTTCATCCTACGTTCCTCACTTTTTTCTAAATAATTTTTTTGAAAAATCTCCATTTCATCCTCCATTTTTAGTTATTAGCAGCTCATAAAAAAGAATTTTAAAAACTAAAGATATCTATTCATTAAATCCTAATAAAAAAGGGAGAGAACTGTATTTTCTCTTCTTTACTCATTATTCCAGAAATATATACTTCAAATTTACTTTTACAAATGTCATACAGCTAAACTCCTCAAGATCCAATCGTAGGACAACGTTAATACTAAAAGCTCGGCTAACAAAATCAATGCATAAACATTTAACAACAGATATCTATAACAGATAAAGGATGGATTGCTATACTACCTGAGTAGAAGAAACTCATTTTCCCATTGACAGACGTTCAGAAAGGTGCTCCAGATTCTCAATTACTATTTTTAGTGGGAGAATAGTGCGGGAAGAGAACTAGAGATCAACCTGCTCCTTTTACTTTAGGCGCAGAATGAGCTAATCCGCGAACTGAATGGAATTTGAAACTTCACGAGATCAATAATTCTCAAAAAATCAAGTTCGCCTTTCATAAATGAACTTCTATGATAATGCATATGGATCTGTGTGATTTGGAAAGGGTAAAAACCCTAGGAGGAAAAGTTTGGGAAAGTTTAACGTGATAAAGTAGGAGCGACTGGAGAATTAACTTTCATGTTTGCCGGGTGGCTTTATTTGAAGCATGTTTGGCTACTCTTTAAGTATTAAGTTATTTTTGTGTAATTTTTCTTTTTTTTTTTTTTTTTTGGTCTCTAATATATTTGGATGTGTTACTATTTTGAATCATTTTTTTATAAGGTTGGTTGGGCAAAAAAAGGGGTACATGCACGAGGACGTTTTCGACTTCTAGTTAGACGATCACCATTTTAGAACATCCATTATTTTCACATACCACCATTTTATTATCACGTGCAATGAAATACATGACAATATATCTATAACGAGGAAAGCTGATGCTAAAAGATCATGATATCATAGAATCGATGACCCACCCTTCAAGTAATATACAAGCTAACTACAATGTTTAACCGAGTAAATCGACCAAGACATTTTGTTATATTCTAGACCATGCGTCCAAAGAATTTTTTAAGATCATAACCACTAAATAAGTCGAGTCACTCTTCAACCAAGCTCTCTCCAACCATGGTCGAAGCATAGCTGATGACACAAATAGCATCGTCAAGCTCAACCTCAAAGGCATAACAACCATTCTCAAGAATAGAGAAACACAAAATCTCGAACAATATAAAAAACCTCATCACAATCAGCAAGCTTCGACTCCCGAAAGCAATTATACCCATATTCACCTTGAGTCCCCCAAGATATGCAGTGCGTCACAACGCAAATAACCTCCAAAACACAAGGAGCCTTAAGAGGCTGGTTTGGGACTCAAAATTGAAGTGAGGTCAACAACTCATCAATAGTTTCTAAGTTATTTACTTTGAGAGTAAATCGTACCCTATTGTAAAATAAGTAACTTATTTAGTTATAACATTAAGAAATTGCATTTTAAGTGCACTTATTTTCTTATAAGTACAAATTTAAGCTTAGCTAACATGCTCTAAATTGGTAGAAACATGTTAGTCCTCAGGCCCATTTGAGAGCCCGATTCCTATTCTATGTGATTTTTTTGGCCTACTCAATGCGGACCCACTCGTAGATGCATTATGTATTCCACTCCACAACAGAAATGGAGCTTGTAACGTGGGTTACGTTTCAACAATCACCATATTTATACCATGGTCATGATTTACTTACTAGACTTTGCATCACAATGCTTGCTGAACTTTATCCATCTGCACTTCATTCATAATCCATCAAATTTTGTACTCCTTATTGTTGACGTGTCAAACGAAAATTCCACGTGGTAAGTTATGATCGTTAAAAAAATTATAACTCAACTAAATCATCCAACTTTCCAAAATCATCATACGTGAAATGTGATTTCCACGGCCCCTATAAATTTCTTTAAGCCTAATTGTTCATCCCCAAATTCAGTCTCAAAAAACTTATAACCCCTATTCGTCTCACCCACGTACAATTATATTATATAAAGACATAAGGCCAATTGTTGAGGATAATGTGAGAAACTAGTACTTATAAAGCCTTATTCTCCAATTATATCTTACGTCCCGACATCTCTTTAGGCCAAATCTTTCTTTTTGGCAAACATGTATCGGACTTTTACGTAAGGAAATATCCAATATCGCAAACAAACCACTCCACCTGTGCACTTCTTCATTCCCAAATTTACTCACATAGCATTTTTGTACTCAACCTCCAACGGTATAACTAGTTCTCAAATCTTGCATCTTCCATTGTCACCTTCTGTACATAATGAGCTAAAGATCCAGACCCAATTCAGTAAATAAAAGTCAATTGTCACAAAATAAGCTTCAAGCTCGTATTTAAGAATAAGTAAAGTGCAAAAAAAGCAAGAATTAAAGTAAGACCACAAGGCAATAAGTTGATAATAGCTTTAAGACTACTAAAAAGGTGGTTTCCGACTTCAAGCAGTTGAGTTATGGTAGCCACTTTTTCTTGGATCTTATTGATTCCAACGGAGAACAAAATTGGGGTTAAAGCAAAGCGAGTAATGTTATTTGCAGTCGCTTACTATCGTAATCATCCTATATAATATACACGTGATAGTTAATGATTTGATGCATGAACGTGATAATTTTTTATTACATCATACATTAAATCATTAATTGTCACATATATACCACATAGGATGACTACAAACAACATAATTCAAAGCAAAAAGACTCAACTTTGTAAAAGCCAAAAAGTGTTGACGAGAAAAGTAAAAAAACGCATACCCATGAAATGATTGAAATCCAATGGAAGTTCTTTAAAAGCACTTTAAAAAAAAAAAAAAAGATTATTTTCAATCATACACTCTAAATTCAGAACTTCTTCTCACATTTTAACCACACATTCTCCAAAAAATTACTATTACTCTCCTTTTTTCTCTACATTATGAACTAGTTGCTTTGTAATATGAGAACTGTACTATTATACAATGATGCCCAGTGGCGGATCCAGCATAGGCGAGCACCAACGTTCGCTCGTGCTGGATTCGCCGACATCCGCTTTTTTGTATTAATTTTTATTATGGATAGATATATCTATATTTTCATTTTTTTCAAAGAATTTTTTCTAGTTCAGTTTGTAAGAGCTCACATTAACGAACGAGAGATCTTGAGTTCGACCCTAAACAATTGCAGTCCTTTATACAAATGATTTTAGTTTAATATTTTTTACCATTTTGGAGTAAGGGCATTGGAAGATTCAAACCTATGACTTCCTTTGAGAATTTAAATAGTTTGACAACTATGGCATTCGATGAATATTAACATTATATATTTATATATGTGTGTTTGTGTGTGTGTGTGTGTGTGTGTTAAGTTTTATCAAGTAATAGATATAGTTTCTTTCTTTTAATTTTTTAATTAAATTTCGACCTTAATAACCCAGCAATTAAACTACTGGTCCATCAGTTGAACTACTGATTCGATAATCCGATAATTTGTTTGGGTCAACGATCTGATAACTACGTTTTGAAGGGAAAGAATAACGAAGAAGAAAAATAAATTGGCAAATGACATTTACTGAAATCCAAAAATGCATTTGATTTAATTTTGTTAGTAGAGAATTTTGATTGGCGAAAAAAAAAAAAAAATTGGCAGCAGGGATAAGAATTGACACTATTTTTCTTCCCACATTCCACGACAAAATTTTTGTCATCTTTAACACTGAAATAGATTTTTTTTCTATTAGAATTATATTATTAGCAAATTGAACCTTGAAAGTAAGTGATTGGATCCATTTTTCAAACTTGAAATTCTTACACGTTAAATATTATTAGACAGTTAGATAATGCACATTCACACTTATAATTCGAATTACGATATAATTAATTTTAATTCACGATATTGATTATTATTACGAATGTCAATGACCGCTCGTACTCACTCAATATCCTGGATCCGCCACTCATATCTACCATATTTTGACATAATCATACAAATAACAAAGAGAAAAAGAAAAGAAAGGAAAATTTACGGACTAATTGAATCTAGTCACTTAAATCCTGTTAATAACTTTTCAACGATGAATCTTAAAATTTTCCTCGGATCCACTACTTTTACTTTAGTGGTGCTAATATATTCATTTTTGGACTCTATTTTTAAAAATGTATTTTTAATTACACATTTTATGGGATTCATAATTTTTATTGATTTTTTCAATCATGTATTTTAACATATTTTAATCAAAATCTACTAAAATTTTGATTTTTATCTAAATCAAATTGGGGCATTTGTTGATATCAAAGTTGTTAATAGTCAAAATGCGAGAAAATCACTAATTATTGTTGCTATCCAAATTGATGTGCAAACGAAAACATGTCTATGGTAGTGCTCGGTGGCCCAACGAGGACCTGTGACTTTCAGCCGGGCAATTTGACTGTGATAAAAAGTATTGATTTGTGAATCTTAAGTGTGTGTGTGGTGTTATTCGAATGAATCCCTAACCTCATACATTGCCCCCTTGTATACTCATTATTGTTATGTATGAAATATAAAAGAAATTACATATACAATTACTAGTATTTTCAAAAATCGATCACCTACTTTATTCTCCGATTAATAATGTAACAAGATTAAATGAATGTTATCATAGGAAATTGCCACTCGAAAGTAGAAAAATTTATTGACTTCAACAGTTGCCAAAACAAGCAAATATCTATGGCCAACATAATTCTTAGCCCCGGTTTAATAACCACTATTTAAAAACTCTTTTTTAATATATCTATTTTCAACTATACATTTACGTAATAAAATATTCTGCACGTAAATTCAAAATTTTTTCCTACTTTTTAATCATACATTTCTCCAAAAATCACTAATCAAAACATTGTTTTGACCAAGTAATGACCATCAAACATGGACTTAGTAAGATATTTAGACACCCCTAGATTTCAACTATTCTAGAACATTGACAGACATAATGACCAAATTATTTGGCGTGCCACCTCTCGTGAAAAGTTCTTCATTAAAAAAAATAAATAAATAAAAAATAAAAGGTGTGATGTACATGACCACCTCAAGGGTCATTTGGAGCGACTTATTTGGATCAAAGAAGCTACTCTTAAACATGGCTTTCATTTCTCGCTAGCTCTAAGAAATGCGATCAACACCATGAATTATGAAGCTAGCAGGGGCGAAGCCCGATAGGGAATAGGGCAGGCACTAAACTTTGGGTCCAACCCAAATCATTTTTTTTATTATTATTTTATTAAGATTTGGATTATTGAGCTCTCCACTACAATTATTCAGCAGCCCATGAGCCCATTACCAAGAGAGAACTTATACGCGCACTGACATACAACTCAGGCCACTCTTTCAATCGATTGTTCAAACTTCAAACCAGAGATTTCACACGCACAAGTTCGCCTTTTTCCCGCGATCCTCTTGTCTATCGCCACCTTCCATCACCGACCAACGGTGATTGACGCCTCTCACTTTGTCTTTCTTACTTTCCGTGAGGATTTTCTTTCTTTTTTTCTCCTTGATAATCAAATCTTGATATCTGCTGCTATTTGGCTAGTAAAATTCTCAGAAAAGTATCATCTTTTTTTTTTTCATTTTTAGAGGTTCAAGATTTAATTTTGTCGTGTCTTTTTCATGGGTTTTATCTGTCAGCTTTTCTCTAGCGCTTTTCTATAATGGATTTAGTCTATGAGGCAATGGAGATGGGTACCAAAGATTAGATAGAGATTAATCACTCTTCCCCCAAGAAGGTTTGAATTTTGAAATTGGAGTTTTGTAGTTAATTTGTTTATGCTAATTGTTGATCCTGAAAAACGTAATGCCAACCTGAACAATAGACACGAGACCCACTTATGCCAACCTTGGCAAATTCTGGCGTGTTTCGATCGATGAGCCGATGGGAGAAGGGTAACACGTGAACGCAGAAAATGCTCTACGGCTCGAGACAAAAATGTTCGAGCACTGACAGTAATGATTAAAGGGATTGCGCCAACAAACAATCACCAACCAAGATATCAATAACATAATATCCAAACTAGCCATATCAGATCAATCAAGAATGTATATTAGGAATGCTCTTGTATATTATCTTTTTCAATGTTCAAAGAACCATCCCTTTATTATGTACAAAGGCCACCTATTTATATATTTCTGGCTGACGTGGTGACCGTTGGATCAGAACTACGTGGCATCATCCTCTTGACTAAAGCCTTACATCACTAAATCTATCATACACTAAATACATTGACAACGGGTCAGTCACCCTATGCAATAGACTGTTACACTTGACATTTTTTATTACAGACGTTACATCAATCATTCATAATAATTGTATGCAAATCTTGCAAGAGACAGTTTCAGTTTCAATAACCTCGGATGAACGAAGGGCTTCGATTTGAAAGGGCTTCGCGTTGGTGGTCTTTGATACGAAGAGCTTTGACATAACAAGAGTTTTGGCATACAGCTTCAACCATTAAGCATAACTTTGGCAGGAGGTTCGACCTTCATCAGACGTTCTTGTCTTTGACCACGTGGGTCCTCGTTGACTTTTCCTTTCATGTGGATTGCGACATGGCATTCTAATCGGAGCCTTGGTAGCGGGGCGTAACACTATTGTCTGCGTGAAAGAATTCTAGTTTGGAAGTATATTGGAATTTTTTTAGCCATTGAATTAATTGGTTATTGCATTCTTGTATGATTACATGTTAATCGGTTATTGCATTTTTGTATGTTTTAGTTGTGGTATTGATTTTGTGATATGCTTGTTCGGTGTGTGTTTTAGTTTTAAAATGCTTGTTTAGTGTCTATTGGTTTTGTTTCGAGGATGGTGGTCTTGATAGAAATGCGAATTGAAAATGAAATCATTGTACAACAATATCCAAATATATCAAAATATAAAAACTCACAACGAACAAATGTAATTTATAAATATGTTATTTTTAGCATTGTCATCATATTGTTTTATATTTTACCATCATTAAATCTATGGTCAAAAACTCAAAGTTCGGCGTTAATTAAATTGTGTCCGCACTGAAAAAAATTCCTAACTCTGCCCCTGGTAGCAAGACACAAGATTCTCCATCTTGATATATTTTCAAGTGCTAGATGTGATTTGGAACAAAACAATATTTAAAGTCTCAACGCTCAATATAATTAAGATGCGAGATGAGAGCAGTAGAAAATGACTGGTAATCTTGAAAGCAGTTATGGAAGTGAAAATTATCACCTCTACAAAAAACTATTTCTGCAAAAAGAAGCTACACCAAGTCAACCCCGTTAAACTACATCTAGGATTCTATAAGAAGGGGGTTGAATCGAGAGAGTAATATCATATTGGTTCGACATTCATTCATTTGAGAGCCAACTCCGGACACACATCAAGGCATTCACCAGAGCTGGTCCATGGGATGTTATGCGACTGTCTACTTTTCTTTCTTCAGTGAACAATGCATCAAAGGAAGATAAAAGAATCGACAAAACATCACGAGCCACCTTACACAGAACAGGATATTTTGGGCTTGCCACTTTCCACCAATCAAGTAAGTTCAATTCTTGGCTCCACGGTAGGACAGGTTCGCCAAGGTACCGTTCCAGGTCAGATTTTGGAGGCCGAATGGTAGATTGAACAAATTGTTGGTAGCCGTGTAAATGACTCTTCATGTTATTTTTTCCTTCCTCTTGACTTTTGGAAATTACCTCCTCTCTTTTCTTTGGGTTATTTTTTTCTTCCTGGTCGTGATTTGGTATCTCCTTTGTATTCTCTAAGTTTTCATATCCTTCTACTTCGCATTTTGGAATCCCTGCCTTCCTTTTCTTGCTGGGATAATCCTCCTTTTCAGACTCTGAAGTATCTGTATCACAGTAATAATAATCTGAATCACTCGTGGAATCCGCCTGTTGTTGAGTACTGGTAGCATAATTATCATAAAGGACATGCACCAACTCTGAAAAAGTTGAAAGCTGCAAGTTGCAATCGCGTGTAGAAAACTTCGATGACAAGTACTCTATGTACATCATTTTACATCGAGGGTCCATTACTGTTGCAACAGCTAGCACTAGAAATGAATCCTTCCCATAGTTATCCAACTTTTGATGCATTTTTGTAAATATCACCCTACTGGAACTATCTGCAATTGAAGCCTCGTAACTCAAACTCACATGAAGTTCCAGAAGGTTACTCAATAAGATGCTCGCATTTATATACTTGCTTTCAAAAAGAATTCTTTCGATGTTCTTTAACTTATCCACAAGTTTGCAAATAACTTCAACTTTCTTCCACTCATCAGCAGATAGCAGATAATTATGAGGTACGTTTTGCAAAGAAAAATCTCGCCGAGAATGCAACTCCAAAGCCTCCTTTAACCTCGAGTAATTGAGGTACCAGTGAGGTAATGTCCTCCCCCGATTAATACAATCATGGACATTGTCGGTCTTTAGTTGCGTCTGATTCGTTGCATTATGTAGATCATATGAATCCAGAACTGCTGAATTTACGAACTCGTCAATTTTGTCAATGGTATCTGATGTATGATCAAATGCATCCCACACCATTGAATTAATCAAATCGGTCCAACAACAAACATGAAATAAACGACCATTAAGCCAGAGTTCCTTCTTTTTCTGAATGTGATCTTTAACTTTATCAACTGTTTCATCAATATCAGTATCAGTTTTGAACGTGATACTGGAAATCTTTTCCTCAATCTCCCAATAGTTCAGAGACTTCAGAACAGGATCTAATAGGTTATAACTAGTAGCACTCCAAACTAAGAGAACCCACCTATTCATTTTCCAAGTATCATCAAGGAAATGAGCAGCTAGGCACATGTAGCAATTTCTATCCCGACTTTTCAATTTCTCAATTGACAGATTTACCTGTCCATCACGATTTCTCAAGATCTCCTTAATTTTCCTTCCCTCTTCCCTGTAAATTTTCAAGCAATCGGCTTTGAGAGACTCAAGCGTATCCAGTCGGAAACGCGGGCTAAGATGTCCGAAGAATTCTCTGAAAGCAGAGGATTCTATCATCTTAAGTTGAAAGTTGCTATTGATACAAGTCATCTTTACAAAAGCTCTGCTAATTTCCTCTACTTTTGAAATTTTATCTCCATCGCCATAATCTCTTTCATAATCTCGGGCTCTGTAGCTCATTTGAGAACGAGAAAAACCATTTAACCTTTTCTGTCTTGACATCTTAAAAACAAAAACCAGCTATCAGAATATTGCAAGATATCAGGGTTTTTAGATAAATAATGCAGGAAGGAAAAAAAATTACGATAGAAAATATTTGGCTTCCTCTAGTCAGCATATAAAAAATGAGCCCTAAAATTTCCGTAACTGGGAAAATTTATTTTCACAAAAATGCATCAAAACATAACTACATGACTGTTCAAGAACAGATATGAATGCATTTTTTCTTATTAATATTTTCTTCCAGTATTTGCAGATGCACACACAGAAAGAAAGCAACTTAAAATATGTCGTGTATCATTTTCTGCTCATTTTTACCAGAAATCAGCTTTGCCTAAAAATAAAAAATCCCAAAAAAAGGAAATGGTGAAGGACAAATTTTAACGAGCAGTGATCTCTGAAACTCCATTAGATTATGACGAAATCTATAAAATTGAAATTTAAAACAAAAAAAAATGACAGTTGAGTGAGTGAGAACCTGGCAGTGAACGAGCAACCGAGGAGGATTCTATTGATTCCACAGTTAGAAAATGTATGAGGGATTGGAATTTGATTATTCCCAATTGTTGTGTCATTAAATAGGGCAAAAAGCGCGGGATTTCTCGGAAGAATTGATTGCAACCGCCCAACGGTGGAAAATGCATTGTCAAGGGACCCGACCCGAGCCCAATTGCCATTACTTCATTTTGGGTCAGAACCCAGCCCGGTCAAGTTCGCCTACGATCTTCCGAATAAGGATTCAGCTGGTGGGGTGGAAAACATGATGCCCTTATTTTTATTATATTTTTATTTAATATTATATTTAAAAAATAAATTATGTAAGCAAAATAAGAAATGAAAATATTTTAATCCCGTTTTTGTTCCTGAAAATTCTCAACGGGAAACAGGGAGAAACGTCCAACCTCATTGTCATTCCTATCCAATTTTGAGCTCACGTTTGGTACCCATTCTTTCAAAATACAGTATTTCAAAACTCATTTTCAACCGCTCATTATTTAATAAAATAACATTTTTCATCACATCAATAACTTTTCTTTACTTTTTAACCACATATTTTACATCTTATCACTATTTAAAATATATTATTTTCTCAATAATTTCTATCAAACACACCCTGAATTATATTTTGAGCTCAACGGAAGATGTGCATAGGATTGACCTAATAGCTCAAACTAATTAAGTTTACAATTATTAAGCACAAGAAATTAATTCAACAATTATCAAATAATTTTGAATCTTTGATCACATGATTATTAATTTTGCTACACATAGTTGTCAAGTACATTAAATCAAGGATTTTTGGTGCAAGTAAACTGAAAATCTGTTGAAACTTTGCTCAAAACATAGTTTAAATAAGAAAAATATGAGCATGTTTGTTAAATATAGTAAGAATGCATTTTTTTTTTTTTTTTTGACGTAGGAACTCGCAGCCATTACTCGTGAGTGCGCACTGGGGAAATCTCGCTCCATGTGCAGTAGCCCTCAAACCACACAGGAGAGATAAATCGCACTAGGCAAGCCCTGTGCGACGGGCTCGACAGAGGAAGTGTTGGCAGAGGATTCGAACTCGTGACATTCGGTCTCCATGCTCATTTGCTTCACCAACTCGGCCACCCCCGAAGGGGTTAGTAAGAATGCATTTTAGAATAATAGATTGATGGGAATGCGTAGTTAAAAAATAAGAATTTTTTTTGAATTTGCGTATAATATTATTTTATTGAAAAATGTTTTGTTAAAGATAAGAGAAAAAAATGCGTGGTTGAAAATAAGAGTATCAAACAAGGGCTATATATTTATATGATCAAAATTATTTTCAAATAAGAACTCTATGAGTGACCAGATTATCACCTAGCAATTTTCTCACTTGACTCGTACCAATTCTTGGTTCGTGGTAAGGTAATCAATATCTCCAATTACAAATAACAAACTAAACCTCATTCGCAACCAATATCTTCAAGAAATCTAAACTTTGGTCAGGTTCGAATTTCGACTTGCTCACTTGACTATTTTATCTATTGCAAACTAATAGAGTGATCACATTTGCAAGCAAATCAAATTTGAGTAGCTTAATTGCATGGAATTCAAAATCATTTTATTCAGATGCAACTCCGTTGAAAGTTCAATGACCTTCAATGCCATTAACTCGAACATGTACAGTTTTCCCCTATTTTTAAAGGCGAAGAGGGATCTATTTGTAAGAAATAACTATAATTAACACTTTTGTGATTAAAAATAGAATTCAATCGACTTGCATTGTGTTTTTTTCATGCTAAATAAAATGTGGATTTTATTATATAATTGAGCTAGAAAGCCTTGAAAGGCTGTCAATAGTATGACTCTTTTAACTTGTTTGTTTGATTAAACTTTTAAGTGCTTATAAGTAGTGTGTTTCAAGTATATGTAATTAAAAAGTAGATTAAAGTTATGCTCCTAATGAATGTTTGATTAAAAATGATGTTTGGCCTTGTCAATCAAAAATGTGAATTTGCATGGAATTTCTCTTCACGAGTATGTAAACTTAAAGAATAAATCTAGATGTACATTATTGTTGACATTAAGAACGACATTCTCCCCATGTGTCAAAACCTGACTAGTGATATGAAAGATGTTGTAAAAATCAATGGTTAAGATGGATAGCATATCAAAGAATGTCAAACTTAATGTACATGTAACATGTTTTAAAAAAAAAAACATAATAAAAATGTATTCACACCCCCAACTTGCTCCGTGGCTAAAAACTTGAAGATAATAATGGGTTGAAAACTTTGTCAAAAACAGTCAATTCAAAATATAAACATTGTACAAGAAAAGAATGTTAATATTGAAAAGTTACACATTACATTGATAGTTGATACATAGTAATGAATTTTAACGTTATAAGTCACTTGAATTATTTGTGAAGATGGATGAAGACCAAGTGTAAAAAACATACTATTCAATTGACAAACATATGATATTCCTCGGATTGTTATACATTTGTTATCTTGTTGCCAATTTATCGCATCATTCATTATTACCAATAAATATTTATGTGTTGTAAATAGTAAGTTATTGGTGAATGAAAATTATACCACTGCAGTCCTAGAAATTATTGTCACATGTATCCATAATCTTTCTCTATAAATATGGGACTTTAGTTCTCATTATAATACACATAAGTCTATTGACTTTTATTCCCTCTCTCTTTTCAAAACTCATTATCAACACGAAAAGCTTAATTCTTCAAAATTTTGTGAATGCAGTAATTTATTTAAGCATAATCATCTATCATGTGTACCAAAATTAATTTGGTGACATGTGAATTTTTTTCTATATACATATGCATCATAACAAAATTACTGTAATTATTTTTTGCAATTATTGGTATGCGTTATTCTTTTCACTATTTAACTGTATAACTCTTAATATAGAAAATCAATAATTCATCTTCTGGATTTTGCGACTATGTTTATGGCTTTTGATAATATGGATCAGTTCATGATTTAGTTTGAATATTTAATTATATTTCTCCACTATTCTATATCCATGCGTGTGTCGATGCCTAATGAACTTGCCTGAATTAATTTCTTTACATCAATTGATTGAATTAAAATTTGAATTATCATTGCAAATATGGCCATGTAGACGGTCACCAGAATGGAATTTTCCTATTTCTTATATGTGTACATATGGTATAATGACAAAGTCGAGATTCTGTATATGAAGAATGTTTGGTAATTAATTTTTATATATAAGTTTAAATCATGTCCGTATGGTAATTAATATTTAAATTTGATTAAAACTTTAGATTTTTTTTTTCCATGAGTTAATTGATGGTTTCTTTCTACTCAATTTGATGAAAAGCAATTTACATAACCGTGTAATCTGTGAATTGGTTTCTGCATGTCATAATTATCAATTTTTTTCTTCATCTCCACTTAATTGTTATTGTTCCTGAAATAATTAATATTTCAGAAAAATATTACTTATTCCTGAAAAGCATGAATTATAATTTTCAATATTCAAGAAGAATATTGATTTATTGCTTTTGAAGAAGTAATAGTAACATAAAACGTACTCCCGAAGTAACATATGTTTCAAAAAATATATTATTTTAAATTAGTGTTTATCCCTGAAGGAAAATACGTAACTTATGTCATGTTGATATTGACTATTCAATTAATTAATTTGTGATATTTAATCATATTCTTCGAGATTAATTGGATTTTATTTTATTGTGAAGTTACTCAAATAATAAATATCACAAAATTCGAGATGAATTATTGAGATATCTGTTTAGTTGATAATGCAAATATACACACTATTTTCAAGACGAAAGTCTTTTCTGAATTTGCAGAAAATTATGTTAATACGATATCAGGTATAATAAATATCGTTGAAGACTTCGGAGGAACTTGTATTGTTTTATCAAATAATACAAATTATATATTTAAGATGCACTTTATTCTAGAAAAATTCCGAAGAAATGTAAGAAAATAATGTTGAATATCTTTGTATAACTTCTTTTGTATCTAGTTAGAAGCAGATAAAAGCAAAATTTCATGCATTTCCATCTGGCATGTATTATACATTTATAAAAGTGTTTAAATCAAATGTTATTACGAACCAAAAGTTCGTGATCCAAAAATGTATACTTTGACATGATTGACTTGAACATTTAGGAGTTATAATGATACGTCAAATAATAATCAACTCACATGAATAACCTTTCAATAACCAGAAGCTTCTTTTACATAATGATTATCTATGTGTGGCTTGTTCGCAAGATAAGTTAGTCATTAGACATTAGACATTCGACTAGAAATGTCAATATTGAATCTCCAACTTTCTTGAAAATGATTCATGGAGATATATGTGGGCCAATACACCCACCATGTGGATCATTTCGCTATTTTATTGTATTAGTTGATTTTTCTATTAGATGGTCACATGTTTGCATCATTAGAAATGTAGCTTTTGCTAGACTATTTGCTCAAATCATAAAATTACGAATGCAATTCCCCAATTACTCAATAAAGACTATTCATGTTGACAATGTTAATGAATTTAGATCACAAGCATTCGATGATTATTGCATGTCATTTGGGATTGTTGTTGAGCATTCGATTGCGCATGTCCATACATAAAATAGTTTAGTAGAGTCATTTATTAAACGTCTACAACTTATTGCTAAGACAATTACTTATGAAAACAAAACTCCTATCTTCTGTTTAGGGTCATACCATATTACATGCTGCGTCATTTGTTCGTATCAGACCAACTGCATATTATCTATATTCATATTTGCAATGGTCATGAACATAATATTTCTCACCTTTAGGTTTTTGATTGTGCTGTTCAAGTCCCTATTTTAACCCTACAATGGATTAAAATGGGTCCCCAATGAAAACTTGAAATTTATGTGAGTTTTGATTCACCATTTATTATTATGTATCTTGAACATTTAACATGTGATTTATTTATTGCACATTTTTCAGATTGTCATTTTGACGAAATGACTTTTTCAACTTTGGGAGGGAAAAAATTACATCTTGATAAATAAGGTAGAATTTTTTGGAATGAAACAACTCCATCTCACTTTGACCCCGCAACAATCAATGTGAGCAAGATGTTGAAAAAATTATTCATTTGCAAAGAGTTGCAAATCAATTACCAGATATATTTGTTGGCACAAGAAAAGTAACAAAGTCATATGTATCGGTAGAAAATATTCCAGCAAAAAATGATGTCCTACATGACAATTTGCTGTGGCAAATGAATCTTAAATACGCCAGAAGCGTGGTCGACCAATTGGTTGCTGCGTCATTTGTTCGTATCAGAACAACTGCATATTATCTATATTCACATTTGCAATGGTCATGAACCTAATATTTCTCACCTTCAGGTTTTTGATTGTGCTGTTCAAGTCCCTATTTTAACCCCACAATGGATTAAAATGGGTCCCCAACGAAGACTTGAAATTTATGTGAGTTTTGATTCACCATTTATTATTATGTATCTTGAACATTTAACATGTGATTTATTTATTGCACATTTTTCAGATTGTCATTTTGATGAAATGACTTTTTCAACTTTGGGAGGGAAAAAATTACATCTTGATAAATAAGGTAGAATTTTTTGGAATGAAACAACTCCATCTCACTTTGACCCCGCAACAATCAATGTGAGCAAGAGGTTGAAAAAATTATTCATTTGCAAAGAGTTGCAAATCAATTACCAGATATATTTGTTGGCACAAGAAAAGTAACAAAGTCATATGTACCGGTAGAAAATATTCCAGCAAAAAATGATGTCCTACATGACAATTTGCTGTAGCAAATGAATCTTAAATACGCCAGAAGCGTGGTCGACCAATTGGTTCAAAAGACTCTGTACCTCGAAAAAGAAAAGTACAAGAGAAAAATCAACCAAA
>CAIGRP010095173.1:0-22765 GCA_903798385.1 Fraxinus cuspidata | reverse complement strand
TTATCCTATCAAACACTACATTTGGGTGGAAATGGAAAAAGGGTGTTATCAAACACACCCTTATTATAAATAAAAAAAATGAGTGGTGGGTAAGTGAATAGTCGTGTGTCCTACGTGGATAAAAAGTGATTTAAGTGTTCATAAAGACGAGCCAAACATAGGCTTAATTGCGCACCCACAGCAGCACCCCACCCACCCCCCAAAAAAATTAAATAAATAGATAAATATTCTCAAAGGCATCCAACAACAGCTGAGTTGTGTGGCTAATATTGAAGGTAACCAGATAAATCCTCATATTTCCATACAATTAAACATACTTGTCGAGCACAAAATATATGTAATAAAGTACCTGGCTCACTGTCAGTATCCTGTCTGCAGTAACAATTGCACCTTTCAAAACATTAACAGCTTCACCAGTATCAAGAGCATGTGTCCTTGCCCACGTGGGAAATACCCACTCCAGTGCCTTGTACCACTCAGGAGGCAATCCCAAAGACTTGTATGTTGCTGCAGGTTCCACTCCCTTAAAACAAAAAGGCACCATACACCACTACTTAGTGTCTTCAGAAAATCAAAATCTATATGATATCATGAAGTTTGACGTAATGGAGCAAACTCAAAAAGGCATTGCATATAGGCTATAAAGCATTATGTCCACCTTTAGAATGCAAGAAACACTAAGTTATGCTAATTTGAGCCATATGGACACATGCCTGATATTAAGTTGAGGAAAACCTTATATTTGATTATCTAAAGGGGCCTATAGAGGTGGTGGCAACAAAAGACAAACGGTTAGAAAGGTCCTACAGTTACTATTTCAAGCAGGTTTTTTATAATTCAATACTGATATTAGCGCATTACACGTTTTCCAACACAATGACCCCAAATAAAATGAAGAAAAAAAAAATGAAAAATCTACCTGATGTGCAAGATTATGTATTACAACAATACTTCGAGCATCCTTATAAACGCCATATGGACGATACTTGGCTGCCAAGAGTCTGAAATTATGGAACAGGTTCGCAATCTTACCAACATGATAAAACAATAAATAACATGGTAAAATGTGCGCTGGTTAAAAAGCCTAGGATTTTCCCACGACATTGCTGTCATCATTAGGTCTAAACATAGGGACCTAATGGCTGTCAACATAAGAAGATATTAGTTCGCTAGATAGTGAGCATAACTCAATTAAACTAGAATATGCAGTCAATGGAAAAGGATAAAGTGTCAGGAGGAAAAAGGAAGGGATTGTTCCTTTCGTGTTTCAGTTTTTAGTTTTGAGTTTTGAATTCATTTTGGGTTTTGTGTTTTGAGTGTCCATTTCGAGATTGCTAAAATGCGTTCTTTTTGTCATTTTGAAAAATTGCTTTCAAAATTAAAAAAATAAAGTTTTGGCTAGATTTTAACTGAAAACAGCCAAAACAACTTTTGCGGCGTTTTCCGTTTTCTTTGTAAATTTTAAACTCGTTTTTTGAAATTCATTTCTGAAAATAGGTTTACCAAGTAAACGAGTTTTCAATGTTTTCGAAAAACTGAAAACTGAAAATGGCCTGTCCTGAAAACAGCAAAAAGAACAGGCCCGAAGAGATTAATTTGCTGATGAGATGACCTTGAATCCAGCTATGATATTAAAACGACAAGCCTATATGTGTCAATGAATTTCAAGCTTAAACGGATGAATACTGTATAGAATGAGTAATTCCTTTAAACATGTGCAGATGAAGGGGGTGGAAGGAGAATTAAGACAGAATGACTAATACCATGTACTAATCAAGTTCAATGGTGCATGTATTGCATCATGAGTGCAATTACATCTAAGGTGAGCATTGTGACTGAAAATAAAATCTTGAAATTGCTTGCCGATTGAAGCACGTGCTTTAGACTGGCTATGACTGATGTAAGAGAACTAAGGCTATGACTGATGAAAGAGAATTAATTATTTATGAAGCCGGATCAGTTTATAATATAAAAGAATTTATTTCACATACACTGGAACTAGGGCAGCATGCCAATCATTTGCAAGAAAGACACACTTTTCTCCATAAGTGAACCCTCCCAATGGAAGAACTAGGGGAGCTTCACAGGCTGCATGACAAAGCAAGTTGAACCGAAACTGTTCAACCAAAGAAAGATCAGCATGTACCAACGTAAACTAACGACATGCCAATTTCCTCCTCAAGCTCAACTCTAAAATAATGAGTGAAGCATATACCTGATTATCACCAAAGGCACCAAAAATATCACCATATGGAGTTCCGGGTCGTTGGTATGAAGGGTGGTCAACAAAGACCTAATAGTAGAAGAAATAACTAAAGGGGCAGAGAAAAAGAAAGTGACAACAAAATTAAGGAAAACAAGATATCTTTATTTAAGTATTTAGCAACATCTAGGCCAGAAAGACTCTTACCCAATCAACACCTGCCCTGTATTCATGGAAGAACTTAACCTCCTGCACGCCACCAAAGCAGTAAATTTTACTCTGCTGATCAACTTTGACGGCATTGGCAAACTTCTTATCTGATGGTCCTCCATCCAAATATCTAGGGGAGACAACCATTACACGATGTCCTCGAGCAGCCAGTGCCACAGGTAAAGAGCCACATACATCTCCCAAGCCTCCTGTCTTGGAATATGGAGCTGCTTCAGAAGTAACAAAAACAACATTGTGGGTTACCTTGGTTGAGGCTTCCTCTCCTCTTTCGATGTCTTCAGACAACTCCTCCCCTCCAGTAGCTATATTATCCTGTGTTTCCATGACGTCTTCACCAGTAGCTAAAGTTTGATATAATTGTCATTAGGAGCTAAACCGAGACATTATTTCAGAGAAGAATACATACAAGTTAATAAAATCACATCATGATTGGATACTCAACCATACGACCCCATTTAGGTACATTTTCAGTTAAATAATCATTCACTTCTTACAATTTTCTAGTCATTGCTTTTTTCCCATATGTACAGCAGAATAAATTAATAGGGAAAGTGCAAGGCTCTAAGACACTTTCAGCTGTCAAAATCAATTGAACTTGAATCTTTTCAGCATTCAGAACCACCAGAAAAGAGAACTAACTACTGGCAGTTCATCATTAATAGATAGTGCTTCAGAAGGCTAAAAGTATCAGCAACTCTTTGACAAGTTATGTATTCGTAATCCTCATCATCATTAACAATGCAACGCACATTGTGTGACATCGATTATGTACCCTCCAGATCATATTGTGGAATCAAACTCTCATCATGTGCACAGTTGATTGAATTGTTAATTTTGTATGGAATTCATTATGCCTAATCTTAGTAGCAAAGGGACATCTTTTTCATTGTAAATGCTTCATGTATTTGATTGCAATATACAGTTATTGTAAACGGCAATTTAGACAGTAGCATAGGAGGATGGAGAGGGGGACTGGGTTGGGAACTAACTTCATTCTCAACCCAAGCCCAATGTTCAATTATTTAAATTTAGTTTAATACTCTACAACAATTATATATTTATTTTATTCATATTCATGATGCACAAATAACTCATTACCAAATTAGGTATTTTATTTCACACACACACACACACACACACACATATATATCTAAGTTTAAAAAATTCACTTATAATTAAATTAATTTATTATATAACAAATAATTTTTATTATTAAAGATATATGACTTATCTGAACAATATGAAAAGTCACGTTTGATTAAGCTTAAAAGTAATTAAATTTTTCTAATGTATTTTTTCATATCTTACTTACTTATACTTGTAAGTTAAAAAATTTATTTATTTCAACCATGAAATGGATGTTATTATCAAAATAAATGATATGCTATATATTTAATTTTATTAGTTAAAAATATATTTGTTAGAACATTGTTACGAGTGTCCAAAGATATATTCTGACCCACAATATTATGAGTGTCATGAATTTAACTTTTTAAACTAAATCTCATGTGGTACTGAGCATTATTTATGATAAGAGTTCATCGGAAAAAATTAATTTCAACCCACCCTAACATATTTTTGTGGCTCCGCCCCCGCCCGGTACAGTAGTTTGGATTTTATGCATTTTAAGGTTCATTTCATTCCAGGTGCAAATGGAGTGCATTAAACAGGGAAACCTTAACGAAAGGATTAATTCAAATGTAAAAACTCATTGCCCAGACCCGCAAGTGAGCATTTATACAGGAAAAAAGGAGTAGCCAACTGATTAAAAAAGTAGATAGTGATTCTCGGAATAGTTGTTAGTTAGTCTCTTCTACCTACCAAGTGAACTTAAAGGATGTTGCAGAATGGAAATGAAAGAAATTCCCAATGAGTTCCAATAATCCCAAAATATTTCACCGTTGCTTAGCTATTCATTTACTTATGATAAGAAAACAGCCCAATTCGATCACTTTCACACAAACGTACAAAATTTTGTGCTGAATATAACAATTTACTCAACAGGTAATTTCTTTTTTTTTTTTTTTCATTTTTTTCAGAAAATGTAATTGCAATCTTATCCCCATAAACACTCGCAAAGTCCAATTCCCCTATCATCGCCATATATCCCACTTACAAATCAACAATAAAATAAAGCAAGAAGATAATGAAAAGTGAAAACAAAATTAACCACGAACTTTACCAGAGTGAGGAATCAGCTGAAACCCAATAACAGAGCCAGAAATTTCCTTCTCAGTGCCCAATAGAAGACCTTCTCCTTCCTCCCCGTCTTGAGAATTTCTACCACTTGTAATGAAATCCTCGCCATTCCGTTCCTCAGTATATGATCTTCTTTTCACTACTAAAGACTGACTTCCTTTGCTTCTTTTCCTATTTCTGTACAAAAAACGGAAACCCACCTGCCCAACTGTACTACACGACTTGAAAATGGAGATTTCTGTTGGTTTGCGGCATAGAAATCTCGATGGAGTTTGTAAAGTCCCCATAGAGAGAAACCGAATATAGAAGCAAGGGATCGTGAATAGATATATATAGCGAGATAGAAAAAGAAGCGCACTCCAGGATCTCCTTTAAGCGCGAAAGACGATAAAGGGTAGAGAAAAACGGTGCCAAAATGAAAGTTTACGTATTAGATGTTGACACGTGGTGAGAAAAGTATAATTGATGAGACACGTGGCAGTTTGTTTACTAAGGCCACAAAGTAATTTGGGCGGTGAGAAACTCTTGCATCCTAGTCCACTACAGATAACGTATCTCACCCATCCAATTCTGGCATCTTGCAAGGTTTTATGATTATTGTCTTTATAAAATGTCAATACATTAAATTTTTATAAAATAATAACATTGTGATCAAGAAAAATTATTACTTTAAAGATCAATAATTATCGAACAAATCAATAATATAAGTGATATGATCGAACTCTTCTCATTTCTTGTTCTCTCTCTCCGACAGAAAAAAAATGTATGTGGTTCTTGTATTGATTGGAAGTTCCCATCCTCCCACGCATATACACTTGCATTGTTTTGGTAAGTAGCATCATGACCTCAATAATGCTTATCGTTTTTTTTTTCTGTTTTATCTTCTCTCTTATTGTTGAGGTTGTTCATTCAATCATTTTTCTAAATTCCGGTGTTCTATATGATCGGCATAAGACTCGCCTTGTTATAGCTACGGAGGTTCTATGAGCACCATGCCACAATTTGGTGGTGGTGGTGGTGGTGGTGGTGGTTGGGGGGGGGCGCGGTTCAAAATAATTAGGGAAAATTGCAAAAGCTTCCTAACCTTTTACTTTTTGCGAACTTTATCATAACCTTCATTTTGGGCTACTAGAGTCTCAAACCTTTAAAAAATATGCACTTGAGACCCAAATGGATGGAAAACATCAATTTGACTGTTAATTGATCAAGAAAATAAAAACTTGACCAAACTTTATCAAATTGAAAATGGTATATTTACATTTTTTTCTTAAATATTATTAACAATTAAAACAATTAAGCTAAAAAAAACCAAAAAAAAGAAAAAAATTTGTCACCCATCTTCATCTTCTTCTTCTTCTTCTCCTTGTCGTCAACGGTCACGACGCCACCACTCTCCTTTCTCCCAACCTCACTACATCTTCTCCTTCACCTACACTTGCCCACTCAAGTTCTTGATCTTCTGTCTATGTCGTTACTAGTTGCAGAAATCCAGAAATCAAATTTGGATTGATATTTTGCCAATTCTTCGCCAAATCCAATTTTTGCAGAAATCTGAAAATCAAATCTGGAATGAAATATGTAGGTTTGATGGTGATAGTGGTGGTTGCGACGATTGGTTTTGGTTTGATGGTGACGGTGACGGTGACGGTGGTTGTGGTTGTAGCGGCGACGATGGCAGGTTGATTCCTAGCTTGGTTTAAGGTGAATTTTGATTTTCATTTCTAAGAAATATGGGATTAACAAAAATGTCTATGCTTAAAATAGTTAAAATATTTAATTTTTGCATTTTTTAGGTCAACTAGTGGTAGAATAGACGGTTCTCGTCCATTTGGACCTCGAGTGTATATTTTTGAAAGATTTTGAATTGTAGTTGACACAAATTAAAAATTAAGATAAAGTCTGCAAAAAAAAAAGTGAAATGTTAGAAACCGCTATTGCAATTTTTCCAAACAATTATTTCTAGCGTTCAATATTTTTAACTAAAGATGAGTCGTATTTGATTGCATGTAGTGAATAAAATGGATATGTTTGAGAAGTTGCATGTAGTGAATAAAATGGATATGTTTGAGAAGTTGATGGATGACATTAATTAATGAGATAATTGCATTCACAATCTCAATTTTTTCTCTTTTTTTTTTGCAGGTTTTACCAAACATTTTGTATGTGCCACCCAAAGTCCCTAACATTTGAAATGGGGTTAATTTCAGTGGTGCCCACCCAACTTTATAGTTTGTGTAACCATGGCCACCAAACTTAATTTTGTTTCACCATGGCCACTGAGCTTTATACTTAGTGTCACCATGGCCACCCAATTTAATTTTATTTCACCACGCCCATTCAATTGCATATAACGTTTCACTATAGACACTCAATTTCATATAATATTTCACAATGGCCACTCGACTTCTTTTTACTATTTTCATTAATTTTAAAAGAGGTAAAACGGTAACTTTGCATTATATATATAAAATAAAATTTTAAAAAAATAAAATAAAAAAAAACTTATAAAAAAAAAAATTTTAAATGTTTATTTTAAAATAATTTTTTATTTTCTTTTCTTTTTTTAAATAATATTTTTTAAAATAACTTTTTATTTTATTTTTCTAAATAACTTTTTTTTAAATAAGTTCTTTTTATTTTAAAAATGTTTGTTTATTGTTTTAATTAATTTTTTTAAAATAAGTTTTTATTTTATTTTTTAAAATAAGTTTTTATTTATATTTTTAAATTTTGTTTTTTTTATATATAATGCAAAATTACCGTTTTACCCCTTTTAAAATTAATAAAAATAATAAATAGAAACCGAGTGGCCATTGTGAATTATTATATAAAATTGGTTGGCCATAGTGAACATTATATGCAATTGAATAACCTTTGTAAAATTAAATTAAATTGGGTAGCCATTGTGAAGCTAAGTAAAAAGTTCAGTGGTGATGGTGAAACAAAATTAAGTTCGATGGCCATGATGATACAAACGATAAAGTTGGTGACCACCAGTGAAATTAACCCTTTGAAATGGTTTCCATCAATTCGATCGTTAATTGATCACAACAGTGGATTTCAACATACTTTGACCACTTTTTAAAGTGATAAAATGGTAAATTTATATTTTTTTTCCAACAAAAACATTATATACACAATTATAATAAATAAATAAACCAAAACCACTCGCTCATCTCCTTCTTCCGCAGATAGAGATGGCAAAAATTCCCGCCCCGCCCCGAACGGGTTGGCGGGGCGAGGGTGCCCCGTCCCGAACCCGCCCCATGAAGTATTTAAAAAAAAATTATTTAATTGTAAAAAAAAACTGAAAAAAAAAAAAAACATAAACGGGGCGAGAAACGGGGCAAAACCCCGCCCCCGAACCCGCCCCGCCCCGCGAGGTGTGGGGTTGGCACCCCGCCCCGAACCCGCCCTNAAAAAAAAACTGAAAAAAAAAAAAAACATAAACGGGGCGAGAAACGGGGCAAAACCCCGCCCCCGAACCCGCCCCGCCCCGCGAGGTGTGGGGTTGGCACCCCGCCCCGAACCCGCCCTATCCACAGACCCATCCGACCCCTTACCCCAAAACCAAAACCAAAACCACTGCCAGAGCGACCAATCTTCACCGTCACTCACCCAACGCCAATCGAATTCAACACAATCGGCTTTAGAGGACTCCAAGAAGCCTTATTCCTTGAAATTTCTTTAGTATGGAGGAAGATATAAAAAATCCACTTATTGCTTATGTATATGTTAGGTTAATTGTATCTGAATGGATTAGGGATCATTTTTAGGAATTTGATGAGATGAAGAAGCGACGGTGTGTTTACACCTCCTCGCTTCGGGTCCTACACCCCGCTACATACTTACCCCACGGTCCTTGTCTTACCCCTCTGTATTGATTGATCTCCTCCATAGTCAATTTGTCTGGCATCTTCGCCACCGATTTCGACCAAGTCGACTTGGAGAAGTCAATTCAGTCGACTTTCTTCACCTCCGGAAATTTAATCTTCAATGAAGGCTTCCTCCTCCTCCCGCTCAATGTTTGTGCCTTTGGTGTAGTGAGGTATATAACTGGAGCATTTAAATGATTTTACACTGACTCAGGTTTTGAAAACTCACTAAAATTAAATTTATTCTGCTCAAGATTTATGAAATAATAAAAAAAAAAAACAAATTGAACGGTCAGATTGAGAGCTCGAAATTGTTGAATTTATGCTTCTAGTTCTTCTACATATTTCGATTTCAGCAACAAACGGAAACTCTCTTGTAAAACTCTTCGAGAAGTTGCATCCTAATTTGTTCAATTGCTGAAACTTTTGCTGGATTTGCCATTGATTCTGAGAGAAAATTGATGGATTTTGGAGTGTATAATTTTTTAAGAGAAATGGATTTCAATGATAGTTGAGAGTAGTGATTTTACACGATGGAGCTTAGTTTGAGGCGGCGATCATTCCCGAGGTTGGGTGGGTAGCGGTGGCGGGGTGGTGATCATTTCGGCTTTGGTGTAAGGGGTTGTAAAGGAGGAGTTTTGTGAGTAGTTTTGGTTTTAGGGTTTTTTTATTCAAAATATTATTGTAATTGTATTTTTTTGGAAAGAAATATAAATTTACCATTTTATCCTTTTAAAATTGGTCCAAATATTTCAAAGTTCGCTATTCTAATCAAATAACAATCAACTGAATGAAAAAACATCCATTTGTCTTTCTGGTGCGACTATTTCAAAAGTTTGTGATTGTAAGTGACTCAAACTAAAGATTTGAGTAAAGTCTGCGAAAAAAAAGGTTTGAGACCATGACTATAATTATCCCTTGATTAATTTTCACTTGTAAGGGAGGAATTATTGGGTGCAAAAAGACTAGTCTTACTTCTATGAGTTGGGTCATTCAAATTATATTGATCGGATGCTATAAAGAGTTTAGTCTATATTCACTCGATACCAATTGATTTGGAGATGAGATAGTTGAATTCGATCATATAACATTGTAATGTGTAGATTTTTTGATTCATTAAACTCTACAAGATTATTATTGATTGTCATGTAGTCTGAAGCAATGTTCTAAAATGTCCGAATATCCTTTGCATATAAATGTATATGTTCTGGGCATTTTTGAAAAGTCCCGTATATGGGATATGTACATGATAATGTGGTCAACCCATTTCGTTGATCGCGTATGCACGTTTAAATGTTAAAATGGAAATGCATTTTGTGTTAAAAATTGTGTCAAAATTAGCCTAACAAAGTTCTGCCCATTTTTATAACTTTAAAAAAAAAAACAAAACAAAAAAACAAATTGAGGCCAACAATTACCAAATTAGCCCAACTCACCGAAGCCCATGAATTATATAAAGCAATTTGTAGGATTTTGACATTTTAAAAAAATCAAAAGTTAAAACAAATTTTTCGTGGAGTTGCAAACTATCTATACCGATTCCGAGCTTCCTTCTTCAATTTTCCTTTAGTTTTACTAACAAGTGATACTAGTGATGTACAATTTTGAATTGCTGATGATTGTGATGATGATGAGATAATCAATGATATCTTATCATCTATAAGAGATAATAAAAATTCTCGAGTTGAAATACTGGCACTCGATGAAGATGGTTTTGCATCGAAGGACACAAAAAATGACTTGGAAGGAGAAGATGACATTGAATTTGAATAAGATAAAGAACTAGACAAGATTTAGAGGTTTTTAAGTCGGTGTTTCCGTCTATTTAATTGTAAGAATTGATTATCAAATAATTGTAACGTTTATGATTTTGAGCAATACATTTTTGTTAAAAATTTGAAGAACATAAGTAAAGTTCAAGCAATATATATATAAAGTTTAAAGAATGTATTATTTTATCTAAATATTTGTCAGTTTAGAATATTTAAATAATATTAAAAATTGAAAAAAGTGCATAATTATGCACATGATTTGCAGAAGCACACATATGCTTGTAATACTTAATACTCGATTGAAATGCATAGCCACGCATTATGCATTTTATATCCTTCGTACGAAGTATCATGCTTTTAACCTATATTTCATTAATGTCCAAATATTTTCTTTAATATTTCAACATTTGGAAATAATCTAATGGTACCGTTTACTAAATTGTAGATTAATTCAACAAAAAGATTTAAGGCATTTGATTCATTTGTAAATTTGTAATACAATACACTGTATAATGTATATTCTAAAATATTCAAACAAAGCTACATTTGATTGTGTATAAATAACTATTGTTTAAATTATTAACCCTAATAAGAAAATTGCAAGAATAATTACAATATTGTTTAATATTTATATTAAACCATATTTGTAGAGGAAAAAAAAAAGACTCTGGAAGTATAGTAGTACATTGTACGCAGACAAAATTTATTGGAATTGGAAAACAGCAAGGAAGAAAGGTTCCACCGAGATTTGAACTCGGGTTACTGGATTCAGAGTCCAATGTCCTGACCACTAGACCATGGAACCTATGTTATGTGAAGTCACACAAAAACATTTATTTATTAGTATATTGAATATAATAAAATAAGGTTTATAAACATTTACTAAGAGGGTATTTGGTAAATATTAAATAGATTTTTAGTAGATTTTGATAGAAGTTTTTGAAATGTGTGGTTGAAAGTTGTGGGACCCATGAAATAATAGCTTACTATTTATCTAATTAGATAATTAAATTAAAAAATAATAATTTTTTTCCCTTTTTAGGAAATTTGACGGTAAGAGGTTTTTCGCATAAAAGATTTCATCTAAGGGGTTTTCTACGATTTTCAATAGATAGGGGGTATATCGCAAATGAACGTTTCTAGAGGATTTTTTGTTATTAATCCTTAAAAAATATTGTCAAAGTAAATTATTGGTCACTATAAGCATTTCAAAGGTTTGGGACCACAAGTGTAACAAATGAAATGTTAGAGAAAAAACTGCAACATTTTGAAAGGTTTAGAGGTGCAGTTGCAATTATCCCTAAATACAATTCTGATCTAGCTCTTGCTATTAAACCCTACTAATAGTTCGATAGAGTACTCATTGATATCGCATTGTAATGTTAGACTGTTAGTAAATGAAGTCCCGATCTAGCTTTAACTTAAAACTTGACAAATGATCACATTTTATGTTTTTATCTAACATTTCTACTCAACTTTTCCTACAAATAGTGGAACAAGTACAACACATACTTTATATAACACTTGTAAGTTGTTCAACAGTAGCCTCATTTATGTTGGGACATTAGTAAATAAAATTTCAATCTAACTTTCACTCAAAAGCCGACAAGTGATCACTTTTGTCTTTTCAATTAACATCTCGTCTCAATTTTTCTTAGAATTAATTGAAGTAACGCACAGTTTCCATTAAACACACTTTACATGACACCTCTAAACTGTTCAATAATAGTCTCATTTATGTCACAATGCTAATAAATGAAATTTCAATCTATCTCTCGTTTGTATAATCACGTTTTAACAATTTCAATTATTATCTCAACTCAACTTTTTTCTAGAAAAAAAAAATACAAACATTCTATTACACGTATTTAATACAACGCTATAAAGTTTTGATTATAACATCAATCTATATTTAGTCTGATTTTACTCATTTTAAGGAAAAAACCGTGATTTTTATTTCGAAATTGGTGTCATAAATACTTATTTCCTTGTTATTACAAATTTTCGAATCAATAACAAGAATTGATACCAAAAAATTTTGGATAATAGTTTTGACTGATTATAAGCATCCAAATAAGTGTTGACATTGATTTACACTATAAATGAACATAAAAAATTGAATTCAAATATATGGAAGTAATTAAGAGTAGAATTTCGAGAGAAGATTTATAAAATGTAATTTCTGCAATATATAGACAGATTATGTGGTCTTTTTCTTAAATTAATTGAAATATTATCATTAATAGTGCTTATTAAATAGTGTTTGAAAGTGTTTATAAATTACGAGTTTAAAAAATGTGTTTAAAATAAATGGACTAGTTGTGGGTCCTACTAAATGTGATAATAAAATGTAAGTTTGACTAACTTTTAAAATTTAAGTTTGCCAAAACATAATTTATACTAATTAATTTCTTAATGATTTAATAGGATGTCTAGCCCCTTTTAAAAGCATTATTTTTTGAAGCTCATTATCTATGCAAGCACGTAAAAGGTCCTTTCAAGCGAGCCTAATGTGCTCTTACATATTAACACTTGTAACAATACAACATAATTCTCACTTAATGCCGCGTTGAGATGTTAGTAAATAAAGTTATGATCTAGTTTCACTCGGAAAACGACAAATTATCGCTTTTTTTTTTTTTACTTTTCATTTGATAAGTCGACTCAGTTTTACTAGAAATAGTCGAACAAATAAAAAAATAATATTATACATACTTTATACAATACTTGTAAACTGTTATTTATGTCAAGAAATTAGTAAATCTCAATCTAACTTTTCCCTCAAAAGTCAACAAATATCACTTTTTGTCTTTTCAATTAACATTTTGACTCAACCTTTTTTAGAAAATAGTCAAACAAATACAAAAATTCCACAACATGCACTTTGTACGATACTAGTAAACTGTTCAACTTTTTATATTTTCAATTAAAATCTCGACTCAACTTTTTCTTTGTAGAACTAATTCAACAAATACAAAGATTTTATTACATTAATTTAGAAAATTTTGCTCAGGCAAAACAAGAAAAGGAGCTGGATTGACTGCCTTCACCATATTCTGACAAATATTTGTCAGAAAATCACCTAATTCTCTTAACACTCCTTGAATTCAGATTCTTCCGAAACTTTAACGTTAAAACTTTTCATTAAACATCGCTAAAACCACGTGACCCCTAACAAACAATATTAACCTCAGTAGGCCCCACATAAACTGACCAAGCCTCGGTTATATCTCCCTTCATTGAAGTTGGAAAGATATGCGATTTCAAATGCTGAAGAAAAATCTTTACTATATACAAAAAGCACAACGGGAAAGAGAAATGAAAAATGTAATTCAGTGCAGATTCTTGAAATTATGAAGAGATCACTACAATTGCTGCTGTATGTGCTGTTATTGAGTAGTAAGTGATATACCTATAAATTTTTTTCTTAATGCGGATAGGTGAATTTGAAATTGTATTGTTTCTTAATTAGCATGCATTTTATTGTTCTTCCTATCTAAGCCAGTTGGCGAATTATTCAATTCACCAGAAAGTTTTGGGCCTCCAAGTGAAGGCTTTGCAAGGGTTTCTTGTGACTTGCTTTTTGGTGGCTGTGACAATAAAGAATTGGGAAATAATGGAAGTAGGGACTAGTGGTACCGGTGGCTCTGGCGTTGAAGGGTTTGATCAGAAGAAGCAGTGCCGTAGGACTGGGTCCAGAGGGACCTGGAGGTGCAAGTCAGAAGCTGTTCCTGGCAAGGCTCTCTGCCAGAGGCACGAAATCGAGTACAAACGTTTGTATGAGAGGAGGAAAATGAGGAAACTCCAGCAGAAGGAAAATCAAGATACCCGCATTGGAGGAACTTCTAAAGCCGTTTCTGTAAATAGGGATGTGGGTGGTGGTGGGGAGGCGGCATGGGGCAAGAAAAAGAAGGTAATTGAGGGCAGAGAAAGTGAAGGACAAGCGGGTGTGGTTGTTGGGAATGATATTGAGGCAATGCCGGTGGCCGATGATGAAGATGGTGAGGATGAAGTAAAGAGTGTTGGAGTCAGAGGAAAGGGGGACGTCTTAGGTACGGTTGGGTCGATGCCGTTGGCAGGAAACGATGATATATCTGGCGAAATTCATACATCATCTGGCAATATTGAGAGAGTCTTGGGCATAGAATTTGCAGGTGATAATGAGGGAGATGAGACTATTAAGAAATATGACGGTGGTGGCAGTGCACTTCAATCAAAGGGTAGGAGAGGGCGACCCAAGGGTTCAAAAAATATGATGCCTTCTGACAAGAAAGGGTGTAGCAAGACCAAGGGGCTTAAGAAAAATCTGCAGCTGCTTGGTTCTAGTGAAGTTCGGACGTCTTCTGAAAGGTTTAATGTTCTCAAATTTGAGGATTCTCAGGAGATGGAGAAACTTCAAAGGACTTGCCTTGCTGAAGATAATGAATTTGTATGCGTGGGTGAGGAAACAAACAATCCATCAATCGCAGGAATGTCGGTGAGCTTCTTATCTTTTTACACTTATTTGATCCTAGTTTAGTTTTTATGTGTATTAATTAACATTCAATAACGTAAAGGCTAAGGGCATATAGACGTCAACGGTTTAGAATAACTAACATTAATCTATTGTTGTCTTAGTTACCAAGTTCAGACTATAATAATGGTTGCCAACTGTTGCTGTAATTATAAAATCCAAATCAGGATAAGAAACTACACAATAGACTTAAGCTTGCGATGGCCCACCATCATTGGTGCTCCTTTTAGCAATTACCGTGAAGGTTCTAACGAGTATCAACGGATTTAATAGTCATTGATCCATTCAGAATAGGGCACATTTTCAAGGATGAGATTTTGACGTTAGAGGACAGACCTCATTCAGAAGATCACTTGGTTGTTGACTCTTGCAGAAGTCAACTTTTATAAAGTCTGCGTGGGGTTATAGGATTGTTTAGTAAAAAGTATTATAACTTTCCAAAATGATGTAAATTTGGGCTGACTTATTGCTGGTTAGTGCATGAGATCAAAGTTTTTCTTCATTTATCCCAATAAGTTGATGGCATCACACCATTTGGATACTTCAAATGAATTAGAGTACGTCAAACCACAGTTTTGCCTTGCATATTGCATTATCAGTCTTTATTTTTTAACCTGTTTTTAGCTTGTTTGGTTGTTTATAATTTCTTAAGTTTTCTGAATATTGAAGATTGTTAGACCATACCATTTTGTGCACTATAAGTGTTATGTTGTATAGGCCTCTGAGGTGGCAGCTGGTGTTGTCACATTGAAGGTTTCGGTGTTAATTCTATTCTTATATAAAGGTAAGAGGATAATAATAAGAAAAATTCAAAACACAAGATGAGGAAGGCTTTTACTTCTATAAATAATTTGTTTCTGAGATGTTCTATACTATGGCGTCTTCAAGTATTTTTTCAATATATAAGTTGAATGTTTATAACTTAATATTTTTCTTACAGGATGCCACCAAACAGAAGGAGCGCTGGGGGTCAATGTGTCACCAATGTTTGAAGAGTGATAATGTTGGTGTTGTCATCTGTTCAAAATGCAAGACGAAACGCTACTGTTTTGAGTGCATTGCAAAGCGGTAAAGAGACTTACTGGTTCCTTTCACTGGCTAAATTGGAAATATATATTTTTCATGAATGATCACTGGCTCGGTAGATTTTGAGGTTGGAAATTGAAGAAACTTCACTTATTGCGCCTCTCAAATTTCTTTAAGAAGTTTCATTGAATATACTTACGCTGATCTCATAGGTTGATGTAATCATATTTATGAGTTGGTTGATCAATATCTGGTTACATTTTCTAAATTTGTATAATGAACTAGGTACCCCGAGAGGACAAAGGAGGATGTTTTGAAATCATGCCCATTTTGCTGTGGGAATTGTAATTGCAAAATTTGCCTTAAAGTACTCAAAAAGGTATCATGACCTAATTTATGCTATAATAGTTATACGCTATTCATCATGCATCCACTGTGGTGTTTCCGTATTTATAGACGTGGCTTGGTTGTTCTAGGGGTGCTGCCAAGAAACCAATGATAGTATCAGACTGGAAAGGTCCCTATATTTGCTAATTAACATTCTACCTGTCCTGAGGCATATACAGCAAGAGCAGAGGTCTGAGCTAGACATTGAAGCCTGCATACGTGGTACTATACTAATGTTGAAGTTGTCTTTCTACTTCTTGAATATATTACTCAGAATGTTCGATAATGCCTTTGTGCCTGTATTATTTTAAGGTGTTCATTTTACCGAGGATAATATACTGGTTGCTGTATTTGAGGAAGATGATCGGATATACTGGTATGTTCGCCAGCTATGACTTGATTATTTATTCTCTTCTCTCTCAAATTGAGGATATGATTGAGCAGAAATCACTATCCATTTTCTGTTGTTGAGATTTGACTAATTCTTTGACGCTTTTAAGCACAGCCATCTGGTAATGGGGGTTTTGACTGTGGTTTCAAAAAGCTTTCAAGTGTTTTTCCCCATAAAATTATAGTGCTTTCAAAAAGTGGAAATTACATGATGAAGCCGCTGGACTAAACTATACGGAAATGTCAATATTCCATTATTTTAAACCTTTTATCTTTTTCCTTTATTAAGTTTCTTCTGGATTACTCAGAATCTGTGGAGTTCCAAGGCATTCTTTAAATTGGTCATTGAATTTATGTTCTATTTTTTAAGTTCTCATTTTAATGTTGCATTTTTTCACTGTACACATGGTGGTTTCAACTTGTGATTCTATTGCAAACAACATTCTTTTCAATATTTGGCTTAATCCTCAGTATACTAAAGGCTGTTCTTTCGTATTTTTTCTTTAGACGTATTATGTTGCAGAACGGTTCTACAATCTCGAGAAACTATTTCTGCCTTTTGACTGTAGTTCATGATGCTACAATTCTTAACGTTGCAATCTTCTTATTAACAGTAACAATTGCAAGACATCCATTGTCAATTTCCACAGAAGCTGCCAGAATCCAGATTGTTTTTATGATCTCTGCCTTGATTGTTGTTCTGAACTCAGAAAAGGTATTCAGCCTGGAGATATTGAGGCAAAAACTCTTAATGCATCTGTTGAAACAAGTCAGGATGAAGTAAATGGCCATGTACATGACATGTCTTTTGACTTCCCTAAATGGGAAGCGAAGATTAATGGCAGCATACGATGTCCTCCCAAAGAGCATGGTGGTTGTGGTTCCGAGGATCTAGTGCTCAGACGCATTTTTGACGCTAATTGGGTGGAAGAATTAATAAGGCGTACGGAGGACCTTACGTCTGGTTACCAGTCAACGCATATAGAATTTTCTCAAAAATGTTGGTTGTGCCTTGTTAATCATTCTGCTCATGATGGTAATACTCTTTCGGAAGTAAGACAAGCAGCATGGAGGGACAACGGTCAAGATAACTTTCTGTACTGTCCTAATGCTATTGGTCCAGGATATTCGGAGTTTGAACATTTTCAAATGCATTGGAGGAGAGGTGAACCTGTCATTGTTAGAAATGCAATGGCAAAGGCCTTGGGTCTTAGTTGGGGGCCAATGGTGATGTGGAGGGCCCTCAAACATGCGAGCAAAAATTTAGAAGCACATAATTACCGCGTGAAGGCTATTGACTGCATGGATTGGTGTGAGGTGAGTGTTGGGTTTTATTTGTAGTTTATTTGTTTCTTGCATTTTCCTCTGTTTGTTTGTGTTCTGGTGCACGTGAGTTTTACTCAGTTTTTCCACCGCTGTTCCTTCGATGCATTCTTGTGATCATTTATGAGGGGGATCACACTGCATTATTATTAATGATGTATTAAATGCAGTATTTGGAATTTAATGTATAAAACCAGTGACTTGTTTGATCAAGGTTTCTTCCCTTTTAAAAGAGGACAGTTATCGAGTTCCTAAGTAAGTTCAATCCAACTGTTGATCGACCAAGTTCTACACTTGAAAGATGCTCATGAAATCACTTAATTTTATGGACTTCAGAATTAATTGGATTGTAGTAGAATAGGTAATTCTTAAGTGGTTTCCCAAAAAAAGGAGAATCTTCTAGCTGACCCCATGTTTATCGAGGATGAGGCTAGATTGTTGTTATTGTTCTTGAGAATAAATTGAAAGCTTTTTGGCAATTATTATTAGACGCAGGCAGTTTAAATCACTAGACGAGAAACTATAGCTTTTGTATTAACGTTTCTTCCATGTTACAGGTTGAGATTAATATTGACCAGTTCTTTAGGGGCTACTTAGAGGGCCGTAAGCATATAAATGGTTGGCCTGAAATGCTGAAGTTGAAGGACTGGCCACCTACTAGTTTATTTGAAGAATGTTTATCAAGTGATGTTTCTGAATTCATGGCCGTGCTTCCCTTCAGTGATTACACCCATCCTAAATCTGGTCTCTTGAATCTTGCTACTAAGCTTCCCGAGGGTGCCTTAAAACCTGACTTGGGACCTAAAACTTATATTGCCTATGGATCTTTGGAAGAACTCGGTGTAGGCGATTCAGTTACCAACTTACACTATGACATTTCTGATGTGGTGAGCTTGTACTAACATTGCTGCTCTTATTTTAATGTCGCATTTATTAGTCTCATTGGTTTGGATTTTCCCACAAAAGTAATGACTGATATTTCAAGTGATAGGGGGTCGTCACTTTGAAGGCAAATTTCATAATTGATATTGCTGTAATTGTATATAAAATCAGAATTTTGGTGTTTTGCTCGTCTTTTATCGATATTGAAGATCCAATAACTCTTAATGCATGTTTATTACTGGTACTAAACCCCGGTGACAAAATTTCGAATTTTATTGCTTCCTTAATACTGACCAGGGTGCCTAATTCAACTTACCAAACATGTCATTACTGCTTTTAACCGTACACTTCTGATGGGTAAATAATATGTTACCATTTCTCCATATGCTTATCGCATTTTCTTTCCAAATAAGCTATTCATAGATGACCTGATAAAAAATATTAGTAATTGACCAGTCTTATTTTAGGACATTAGTTTGTCTTTTCAGATACTCGTTATCCTGTCATTATCTCTTAAGCTTGGAGTAGTATTATTTTTTTGTTCAGTATCCCAATATGCTCCATTTTGGTCCATTTTTCTATTTGTCGATGCAGTCTAATCTTGGATGTAGTTATCGAGGTTTTTTAATTTGATCTTTATGTGCCATATATAGAATCCTGACTTTTAATTTTTATTTATCATAGGTTGGTTTTTGATTCCTTTGACAGCATTATCATTAAATTTTTTCCCTTTGTCAATATTAGATTAGTTTGCTACTTGTGCATTTGCCTCACCAGCTGAAATAGGAATTAGAATATTTTGGCATGACAGCACTAGACAAGACCAAAGAGTATAAAGAGAAAAGAATTTAAGGACTTTTTCTAATTTAATACTGTCTATAGTCCTCAAGAAAAAGCACATATAGTTTCTCAGAAAAGATATTTTAACAAGGATGTGTTTCAGGTGAACATATTGACACATACTACGGAGATGATGACTACCTCACCGAAAAGAAAAAGGAATGCTAAAACGAGAAGGGAATCTGAGTTTGAAGATTCGACCATGCCCAATGATTCTTTTCAAAGTAGCGAAGACTGTCCCAAGACTGTACTTGGAGGGGCTGTTTGGGACATTTTTCGTAAGCAGGATGTGCCCAAATTGACGGAATACTTGCAAAAGAATTGGAAAGACTTTAACCATTTTAAAACTTCTTCTTCAGATTCTGTGAGTACTTACTGGTTTTCAAATATCTATTGTACTGAGAAGACTCATTTTTGTCTTAACGCATAGCTTTTGCTTTAGGTTGTTCATCCTATTCATGACTGGACTTTTTATCTAAATGAGAAGCACAAGAAACAGTTGAAGGAGGAGTTCGGTAAGATATATTTCTTTGCTTAATCATGTTTAATATGAAATTACATGAGGAAATTTACGAGAATATTTTATTTCCTTCCTATTAGGAGTTGAACCTTGGACGTTTGAGCAATACCTTGGCGAGGCTGTGCTCATTCCCGCTGGATGCCCACATCAAGTGCGAAACAGACAGGTAAAACTCTTGTAAAATATGCACGTCGGATTATTTTGCTATCACCTTCTCTCCTCTTATAATGACGTAATGGTTAATATAAAGTTACCTTGTTCTCTGTCAGTCCTGTACAAAAGTCGCTGTTGATTTTGTATCCCCCGAAAATGTTCAAGAGTGTATCAAATTGATGAAGGAGTTTCGTTTACTTCCTCAAAATCATATATATAAGCAAGATATACTAGAGGTATTGACTACTTTACCACTAAAACTCTGTCTTTAAGCAATATTATTACTGTGAATCTCACACTGCAAACATGAAATATAGCATTGATATTTGATGGCTTTGTCGATATTCATTGTGCGCTTAGTACAGTGTTCTAGACATGTGTTGATAGTATAACTCGAACGGGATTTAAGCTCCTTTTTCTACCTTGATATTGTCTAACACTATCGAGTTATCCCTACCAAACATGTTATAAGTGTGAAGTCTTTTATATGAAACTTCCAGTCTAAGGAAAAAGCGCTCGAATTGCATGATAGAATTCTTTCTTCTTCTATTTAACTATGGAAGCCATGATCGATGTACTATTAGGTTTATCATGATCAAAATTATATTTGCTACAGGTGAAGAAGCTGGCTATTTTTGCTGCAAGTGCTGCCACAACTGAAGCGAAAAATCTGATGTCTAAACTTGAGTAAAATCTCTTGTACTCTTCGATATGTTCTCTTTTGCATTCCTGTTCGATTTAATCTTGATTTATTCTGTACTTCTTGCTAATGCTACACTTTCTTCATAGGAATGCCGATGAATCAAATTCTTATGCGGTCCACTTAGAACGGTAGGGCAACACCTGGGGCAAGCTGTTGAAGTTTGAAGGCTCTCCGGGGACATAACTGGAGATACAGAGGATCGAGATCGCCATTTATGATCTACAGAATTGAGAAAGTTTTTCATAACCCCGATAAGCAGTTGCCGTGTTCATCTGATGTATGTTTAGGTTTTAACCTTTATACAGTTGTTTAAGCACATTTTTCCCCATACAAACTAGAAAGATCACATTTTTGGTAGACATACATGCTTTATCATAGCATCGCCTATAGAAATGTCAAGGAAGGGTGGGACATTTTCTGTTGTCGAGTTAAAAATTATGGATGCTCAAGCAGAACTCAGACACTCCAAGTTTCAAGGGGTGTCTTTCTTCTTGACACAGAAAGGGACGCCGTGCGGCAGTAGTTTGCCGCTTTCTCTCGGTCGTTTTGGGACGAAAGAAAATTTGATTACAATTTGTGGAAAACTTGCAACATAAAATTAAAATGCATTGAAAATAACTTGATCATTGATTGCTTGAAAGCTAGAAATTACAATTGATGAAAGTAGTAAATTACAATGACTAGTGCAGGGGGCAAACACTAGAAAGCTTGAAAGACCAATACCCCCTATAATAGCATTTAAGCTAGAAATTATAATTGATGAAATCAGTAAATTACAATGGTTAGTGCAGGGGGAGAACACTAGAAAGTTTGAAAGGCTAATACCCACTATAATAGCATTAGGAACAAAAATCTAAGTGATAGGAGACGTTTAAATGCCGATGAATCATACTAAAATTTTTCAATTTCCATCTATTTTACAATTGAATTAAAATATTTACAATGTGTAGCCGAAGTTGGGCTGCCCCTTGACATTCTCCCCTATTTGTTTTGGCGATGTCCTCGGAGCCATTGATGAATGATATGCTTCAATTAATGGTTTGAATGCTCCAAGGTCTTTTTCACTTTCTCAAGTATTCTCCTCATTGCTGCATTCGCTCCATTTGACCAAGTACTCCTGATGATATTTCCTGAAAGTTCGAGTAGTTCGATGGTCAAGAATCACTTCAGTAACCTTCTTTTCAGCTCTTTTCGGTTCAAACACAGGTCGCTTTGACTCATTTCTAGATGCGTCCTCCCTGTCGGGAAAGTATGACTTGAGTACACCAACATGAAAGACCTTGTGGATTTTACACCATGAAGGGAGTGCAACTCTGTATGCAACTCTTCCAATCCTCTTTACGATGGGTAATGGTCCAATATATTTTGGCACCAATCTTGAGTATTTTCCTCTTGTCGGTTTATAACAGTTTCCGTCAGGGAGTTTCACCATTACCAGATCTCCAACACTAAATTCAAGAAAACGACGCTTTAGATTTGCAGCATTCTTGTACCGTTTCTGAGCTTTTTCAAGATAACTCCGAGCAATTTCAATATTTCGTTTCCACTCTTGAGAAAAACTTTTTGCTTGAGGAGACTTGGTACTTTTATTGATATCCATAGTATGAGGGAGTAACGGTTGCTGGTCAGTAGCAATCTAAAAAAGACTCTTATTGGTGGAAGAGCTCTTTTGGGCATTGAAACACATCTGAGCCGCACCGCAAAGTTACACCCAATTTTTCTCGGAAGTAGAGATAAAGTGCCGAAGA
>CAIGRP010095167.1:0-11602 GCA_903798385.1 Fraxinus cuspidata | reverse complement strand
ATTCATGTTCTACTCCACGAGGTGATCAACGTGATATATTTATTTAATGAAAACCATGTAGAATTAAATGAAATATTAATATCAAAGTAACTCACTTGGAATTATAAAATAGTGAAAAATTTGATTTATTGAAAATTGCCAGCACTTATCCCATGTAGGAAAGTTAGGAAATTTTGATATGATTTATTTAGTGGAAGTTTGGAATTGGGTTTTGGTTTCAAGGGGTACTAATAGTCTTTGGAAGGGAGGAGACCAATATCTTATTGGGTTCGATCATAAGTCCTCACACGCATCGCTGTACGGCTGGCTCGGATCGACACGGCACGTGCCTGTGTTTGGGTGCAAATGTGTCCTTGTACTACATGAACTTTTTGGACAAAATTTATTTAAATTTTTGTACCAAATTGTAATTAATCAAATTATTTGGTACTTAATGAAATTAATTTTGATCGACTTATTTCCAAGTCATTTTCTGGTCTGGATTGTCTGTTAAACAATGTAACAAAAGCAGTGTTTCATACTAAACAATGATGTCGTTTGAGTTTGGAGGATGTCTGAACAGTGATAACTATTCTAAAAAGATTTGCAGGATGCTTGAATGACCACGACTAAATCTATAAACACCGTCATGTTGCCAGAATGATTACACAATTTTCATTGCAAACATTCTCTGCTTTGAATCTCAATCTCTTTTTCCCATTCTAATATTGTTCTAGAAGTAAAAACACTTCCCTTTTTTAAGAAAAAAGCTGCAAGTGATTGACTTTTGATGTAGGAAAATCAAAAGGAATAAATGACGTTCTTCTTGCATAATATCAATATGTATATTAAAAATATGGCTTATTAGTACATTTGGCATTTAGTGTGCAAAACATCTTTAAGTTTTAATTTTTTGCATTTTCACTCATATTTTCACGTTTCATTGCGGAAATCATCAATATCATCTATTTTTTCAATTAAAAGTTGTATAATGACGAAAATGCCCTCATATTTAAATAAAACAAAATTAAAAGAAAAGCAAAATAAAGAACAAATTAGAATCATAGTCCCAAAATTTCAAAAGATTACAAATGAGTTATAATGTATAATTAAAAATCCAACCTAAACCAAAAGCTCGGGCCAACCACCATTTTTGAAACTTAACAATTATGGCCAACCACCACACAAACCATCGGAACTCCATATCATTGGACATCCCTCACTCCCCTTTACACATACCACCTAACCACCAGCCTAACGTCACCACATTTGGCTAGAAATCAACAATAAATATAGAGACGTATCTCCATATTCCAAAACAATGCATGAGAACTAAGACGCACATTAGGAACTATGGACAACCAAAACTCTAAATTCTGACCATTTTGGCCATCGGACCAACATACCACTTTGAAGCCCTCATCTTCCTCTTCACAACCCATCGAACCACTGGCAACAACTTCAATAGGTTTGGCCGGAATTTCCATTCAAAGTAGGTTGCCCACGCATCTTCAAACGGCCGAAAGTGCCATTTTCGACGACACCCATGACCTACCTACCCTCCGATTGACCAAGGTCCCCATTACGCACCACATATGTTAATATAACAACAAATAATGTAGAAAATCTATATTTCCAACATTTTTTCTTCAACACGGAACTCGGGCATTTCAGTAATGATTTCAAGCACCGACGATGCAACCCAAGATCACGAACCACCACTCAAAACACCGCCTCATTATGGCGCATCCAATGAACCCATTGGTCATCACGAATTTCGAACCAATATGAACGAATCATGCAAGGCGGATCACGCACATGTAGGTTCCGTCGACCCCCTTTCGTTTGAGGACTCAACTAGACTTCAACACCTTAATTCTAGCATCCAACCTTCAATTAATGTTGTTACAACAATGGGTCATTTATCAATTGCATCAATTCCTCAATTAAACGAGCAAATATTGGCCTGAGTTTTGAGGACTTGGATTTTTAATTATACGTTGGGGACTCATTTCTAATCTTTTGAAATTTAGGGACTATGATTCTAATTTGTTCTTCATTTTTTCCTTTCTTTTTTTTATTTAAATAGGAGGGCGTTATCGTCATTTCACAGCTTTTAATTGGAAAAATAGAAGGAATGGATGATTTCCACAATTAAATGTGAAAATGTAAAAAATTGAAAGTAAGAATATTTTGTACACTAAAGGTCAAACATAAGTGCGTTTTGTGCTAACAAGACTTAAAAGTATCTCTCAGATAAGAATCATCAACCCCTTTATATATAGATGTGAAACAATGCTTACCAAGAGTTACAATAATCCACAAAAATCGCATGCTTCAAATATAGAGTTACATAACCAATTTGGTGTGAAAAGAAATGAAAAACTAAAAAATGGGAATTAGCAAGCATGTGGATCCGGGTCGACCACTAGCTCTAGGTGGTGGCAACTAAGCCTATGGAGTGCTGCTTCATCATCAGTCCAGAGAAATGTACCACGTGGTATCTATTTATTGGATTGCCAATTTAATTTGAAAAAGACCATACGTACCCTCCCACCTGTATGCATAGCAACGTTGGTAAAATTCATTCACAGTAATTATACGTTAATTTGATATCAATCATTAAATTGTAACTCAATTTTATTTAATTGGGTAACTACACTTTCAATTTGATTTCAATTGGTTTAACTCTATCCAATTTCATCACTTGAATGTGTGAAAATGAAGTTGTAGTTAATAAATGATGTTCTGCATTTACTTCACAGAAGTTGCACTTCTTTCACATCAACAACTAACGATTATGTGTGACGACAGTCATTTAAGATTGGTGTTTAATCAAATTTCTTATGAGGCATTGGATAAAGTTACCATGATAGAAATCAAATTAAAGTGTAATTACTCGATTGAAATCAAATTGAAGTGTAGATACCCGATCGAACAAATTCGAAGTGTAGTTATGTGATTGCACTAGTGTAAAAGTATAGTTACTGCGAATGGAATTTAAGCATTAGTTTTTGTTTAATAGTTTCTCTGATTCACTCTTCATTATTTATGCGGTCGATGCATACACNTTCTTGTAAAAAGTTGAGGACCTAATTCTCATTATTTGATAACATCTGGACCTATTCTTTGGAAAAGAAATTATTTTATACGTTGTTTGAATGGCAAGTAAGACTTTGACATGTAGATCAATTATATTTTCGGATTTATTGTCACAATACGCTGTCTCACCATTTCTGATTTTTCGGACCTTAACCGAATTAGATGTAATGGTCATTGTAATCTCATAAATTCGACTATTCTCCAACAACATTCTGATTTATTCTCAAAGAGGCGAAGAAATAGATTCATCGTTCCATTCCAATCGATTCAAGAATGTGATAAACAAACTAATGCCCCGTTCAAGTATCTCATCGTTACAATTTTAAGGTGTAAAATTTTTCATGAAATGCAATTAATTTTGTTTTTGTTTACTCGATTAGCGACAGCTAAGAGGACAAAGAATTTCGACCTCATATTAAAATGACAAAGCTCAATTAATTATTTGTCTCAAATTCAGCCAAACTATAGTGATCTATTTCAACATCTAGAAGTCATTACAATCAAGACATTATGGGCAGATGAGAATGATTGATTCAACCCCAATCAACTAACACAAGAAATCGAACATTGAGTTAGAATAGAAACCTCTGAAGATTCTCTTCTTCAAGTATTTCGAATTATTGCCCGTCTGTCGACAATAAATTCAAGACAATGCACGGCTGTAGGATATTATAAGGAAGATTAATTAAAAATATATATATATTCTTACACAAATGAACAAGGATGGTACCTAAGAATTTTAAAAACAGAATCAGCAAACCACCTTCTTTCACATCAGTCATTTTTACTGTTTTATCCATTTTTACGTTCTTTTTAGGTGTAAATAGAGAAAGGAGAGAATCTCAAGGAACTCTTGGTACCATAACTAGTGCTACGCAATGCTCAGTGTACTAGTCAGGGCTTAAACCTCGACCAGAGAAACGGCCATGGCTAACACCATCTGCTCCTCAAAACTCTCAGGAACAATAATCCCTGCAGCAGGTTGAAAGCTGCATTCACTCTCTTTTGATTCGGGCAGTGCAGCAGTGCTAACATTATCATCAAATTCATCACAATCTGCATGACAGGCTGACTGGCTATTGGGTGACATCACAATGGCGGAGTCAGCCGGAAAATAATGTTCAGATTCTTGTTCCACAGAATTTGAAATCCGGCTACAGTCCGGCATGTTATATGTAGATGTACTCTCTCCATAGTTATTGGAGGGCTCTCGGCCCTTCTGTTGACATTCAGCAAGGGCAGCAATTGCACAAGCAAGTCCTCCAGAAGAAGACGATGATGATCCAACCATTGGAGCAATCCTTGATGAGACACGATTCTCCACTGTGTATTCTTGATATAGAGATGCATCATTATATGGTGGGGGTTCTTGCTGCCTGCCTTTCTCCTATTATGATCACATTGCACAAGAAGCAATTCTAGGTCATTATGCCACAAAATTAAAGACAAATGTGCAACAATGTGAAAAAACAGAATATAATGCTCAGTGTGAATGATGCCATTTTTAAAGACTAGAGAGAGCACATAAAGATGCAATTAAGAAACTTTAGTAGAGGATTAGCCATGTCTGATGTTAAAATATTCATATAACTTCAAAATAAGTATAGCTCATGAAAGGCTGCATATTTTCTCAGATTTAACATGAAAATTATGCTTGATTGTACATATGATTACCTGAATAGACCGCCAAATGGCTTCCATTACCATTATGTCCTCAAGATCCACTTCAACCACGTCCTCCCTGAATTTGAAGTCAGGGTGAGAGAGCAATAGAGAAAGGACGAGACATGCAAATCATCTAATAATCATAGAATACTTTCTTAATACACTAATCATTAACCAACTCCACAATCTTTAATCCATACGAATTTTTATATTCATGTAATGAACCTTTTTTTTTTTTTTTTAATGTACTAAGGAAAGAATATATAGAAAACAAAGAATTGCAAATGTAGCATGAAAAGATTTCCAGGGTTTTTTGGTTTGTCTTTGAAAGAGGTCGAGATAGATGAAAGGAGGAAAACATCATCCAATTTCTAAAATCGAAGTGACCTACCTTGTAATTTAAAATTTCAACATAGACAAATAATCCCTTTCAGAAGTCGATAGATTACCATAACCCGAGCCCATATACCCACTGGATGTTACAATATGACAATAGGTACTAAACTTTTCCTGGAATTTAAAAAAAAAAAAAGGCAAGACTGCAAACGAGCTTATTAGATCGAACACTCAACCTCAGCTTAGCTCCCCCTTTGTCCAAGCTAACATCCTAGTTCTTTTGGATTTTCTACTGAGTACTCAGAAGCTTAAATTGATATAATAGAGACATAACTAGAAGATAAAGATAAATGGACACCCAACTTCTCCTGAACAGGCACAAGCTGAGTCAACAATGGAGAAAGAGAAGGGAGAGCAACTCTTCCTACTCATCAATTATACTAAAAGTAAGCAACTGCCCAACGCCTGAAAAATACTTTGTACTCTTGGGACTTTAGAAAACAGTACAGGCATATCATTCTATCCGTATATCCATACAGGGCAGGGTAGATTTTGCCTTCATCTATCTATAAATGCTATTTTTTTCTGCCTAAGCTATTTGTTTGTTGTGCTGAGCGATGCAGCTTCGTTCATCTTATACTAAAAAAGAGTTGCCTAGCTTCCATTCGACTACGTTATGGTGCTTTTTCCTTTTTATATAATTTATACAAATAACTTTTTGTTAATCCCTAGTCAAATCTGATAACTCGCAGCAAAATGAACATTAAAACCCCATCTCATCCGATAGCAGAACATGAAATGGCATAAACCAGGTTGTCAGGTGACTCAATTGTCATATTTTTTTTAGAAAATTTTAGAGATATCCTGATGCATTTGACCAAAATGAAAGATAACAATATGGGACTTACTGCAGCTAAATCTCTAGCAAGCTCCTTCCAGCATATATTTTTCTATCCGCTAACCACTTAACCCCCTGTTTGGTTTGGATAAAAAATAGATTTTTAGTTGATTTTGATAAATGTTAGTTAAATGCGTGGTTGAAAAGTTGATAAAACTTGTGGGTCCCATGAAATATGTACTTGAAAATGAATTTAAAGAAAAAAGAGTCATAAACAAGGGCTAAACTCATAAGAAAGGAAAAATTAGTTTGTTTGTTTTTTAGCTAATTATGATCTATATACATAGCCCCTTATCAATATCCACATATTTTTAGAATGCACGATCACAGACCACTAAGAATGAAGTACGTAAAAACATAAAAGACAAAATAGTAAGTTGATAACGCATATAATTGCATACCTATTTTGCCTTGGACGTGAAGGCGGCATTACTGCAGAAGAAACATGAGACTCCTCACATGTAATGACTTCCTCGCCTTGCACAGCCGAAGCAACGAATGGTTCTGAAGACAGAAAAAGTGAGTTATACAGAGAAAGCAAACTACAGCCACTAAATCAGGCTCATATCATATACCTGTTGAACAATTGTCAACCTCACTTGATCTTCTACTGTTTGAAGAACTAATTTCCCTTTGTTTGAGCATCCTCTCATCTTCATTCTGAAGTTCTTGATTTCTAATTCTTATTTTGGCTTCTATAACCCGCTGTTCTTCCTACAAATGAGCAAAGTTCAATAGTGTAGCTAAAACATCGTTTGATACACCCAAAAAAAGGAGAAAAGTCGAACAGGGAATTAGGATAACATCAGTCTTACAATTTGCTCAGAGCTTTTTTCCTCCTTTGTCATAACACCTCGATACTCCACGGCATAATTTAACGTTTTACAGAAAGGACACCTTTTAAGGTTAAGGTAACCATTAAGAAAATGACAATTTAAAGTAATAGTGCATACAAAACATCGATGAAAGCGTTTCATGAGACATAACTCCAACCATAGAAATCAAGGATACTGTGTAGGCCGGGTAGAATTAGGGGTCCTCAACTGCAAAAAACACTCTGACGCATGGAAATTATCAAAATTATTAGAACCAGAATAAAGAAAATCCACCAAGTCGGTGACTACAAAGATAAGCAAATTTAGGAAATAAAATGCAAATCATATATGATATACCTGTACAAATGCCTTTCGTGCAGCATCTTGACCGATTAAGACTTGGATAGTACTGATAACATCAAGCACAAAATAAAATATTAAACGAAGGTCAATTTACATTAAAAAGGAAAGATGTCATACATGTCGGAGCAATATAATTTGTCATACATCAAGAATATAATTATATAGCTCTACTTAGGAAAGTACATGAACAAATAGAAGTCTCAATTGTTGAACAATCAAAAAGTGCACTAACAAAATTCAATCAACTCTCATTCTTAATTAAATAAAATGACTCCGTACAATACTTCAACTCAAGTTTCTCCTTGAGCAACATTAATTGGCTAAAAAATATTCAAGAACCAGTCCAATTAACTATATGGCAAAACCAACTTCCTTTTCAATTCCCCAACTTCTCAAATATCCATCAAATGACCACTAAAATTACTCCAAAAGGATGTATACATAAGCAGACAAATACAAGAAATCCTATGAACCAAATTTCACTTTAAGCAATAAGAAAATGCAATCACACCATAAAAAAATTGAAAAATGAAAAATAACGACGAAGATAGAGAATCGTACCAAGAAACAAATGGGACATTCCTCAAGGTCACAACCACATTCTTCGTCACCAGGGTAGCAAGGTGCCAACTTTGAGTCAAGAATAAGCTTCCTAAGTTTCTTTTGGTCGACATCTTTGAGTTGGTATAATCCTTGAGGCTTCGTGTACTTATCATCCACCGATTGCCTCTTCTTCCCCAATTTATTCCCCATATCCAAAGAACACAACCAATTTTCAAATCTTTTTTTCTCAAGGTTAAAATCAAATCTTTCACAATAATAACAAATTTCCCTTCTTCAAAGCAGAATGTCTTTCACTGTTCCAGAACGAGAATTACCGGAATTCGAATAAAAAAACCTTCACATTTGAGAAAAATAAGATAAACCCAATAAATTTACTCAATAAAATGTGAAGCCCACAAAAGAAAAACAAACCTTGAAATGAAATCCTGCAAAAACATACAGTCTGAACAGTTAGATTTCTAATTATACATATTCATATAGTTCAATAGACAGAAAGTTTTGTGCAGAAAAAACGAAGCTTTTACAATCAAGAAACCAATGAAAAGAAGCAATGGGAAGGAGTGGCAGGGCCGGAAAGAATCTACCTCCGGGTGGGGGCGCCAAAGGAGGGTAGATTGGCTTTTTTTGAAGTGGGGCAAATTACCCTCCAATTATGATGCGTACAGTGAGATTCCCCAACACTATTATTGTCATTTTGGGACAAAGTATTTGCTTTTATTTATTTTTTTCACTTTTTACCTCATCATTTGTGATCATTGGTGAAGACATGAATAGGGTTAATTTTATTGGCGGTCGCCAAAGACGAGTTCTTTCTTTCTTTTTATTTTTTTTCTTTTTTGTTTTTTTTTATACCTAGGTATCCCAACTTAACCACACTATTTCCTGGACCTCAAGCCACCGGCCCCTCAGCGACTCAAGGGGGTAAACCGCGGGTTATGCCCTTGTTGGCTCCCAGGTTCCTGCACTGCTTTTTACTCCTGACTCAAGAGATCTATCCTCACTGCCTTCCACAAGAATTGTGCCTTCCAGGAATCGAACTCTCCACGCTGAGATTGCGAGCCCACAAATGCAATTGTTCCACCAACTCGGATGTGCCCGGGGGGCAAGACGAGTTCTTTCTTTTATCATCTACGAGACGTGTAAGGTGAAAGTCTAATATACGATTTTGAATTAGAGAAAGAAGTGAGAAATCTTATTTTCAACTAACTCTCATATTCGAATGATTACTTTTAATTTGTTACCTGTCCACTTTAGCTTTAATCACTTTAATTTCTTATAAAACGAATGTTATCTTCTTCTAAGAATGGATCGTTATACTTTGATTTCGTATAAATTGGGTTAACTATTACTACAATTTTGTCTTAATTTAAGTTATTTCTATTTATTTTGTCTCATTGTTTGATATCAAGCACAAACATGATCATTAAATATAAAAGATCATCCTATGGAGCCGTAAAAATGGCATGAAAGAAGTGATACAACCGAAAATTCTACTATTTGGGTTATTTAAGTTCACAAGTTTAATATGTAAAATGCATTTATGAAAATTATCACTTCGTCCATATAATTTTTTACCAGCCACGTATGAGGATCGTTAGTACTTAGTATGTAATAGTCGTGCCGGTGTTTATCGTTAAAAACATAATGAAATTGAATGAAATGGATAAAAATTGAGATAAAATTTTAAAAATTTGCGCTACTAGTGCGTGTTAGCGCCTAAACTATTCGTCCTACTTGACATTCTACTTGCGCATGAAGATCAAGCCAACTTGAGTTGTTTAGGGTGATAGAACAACTCTTACCATTCCTAACAACATCTGTTGACTACATAATTGTATTTTCTTTGAAGTCATTTGGATATTGTAAAGATCTTTATCCCATAATTTCTCAATTAAATATTTAAGAATAAAAATTAATTTTTATATATTTATTTTTCATTACGCTACTAGGAACCATTTCAATAATGATGAAATATAAGAGAATAAATTTTCTGTATCTCAAACAAATAATCACTGTTTGATTAAGAATATGAGAAGATTATTCCAAAAGTAAAGAAAAATTAATGGCAAATTCTGTGTTGGAAATTTTAAGGGAAAACATCCCTATGTAATATGGCCCAAAAATTCCATTAATTTTCATAATATAAAAATATTAATTAAGTAAAAGTTTCCTTGAAAGTATTTTCAAATATAACAAAATTTTAAAAGTAATAATCTTGTTTATGATGTTCAACGTCTATTGATGCATGTTTTGCACGTCGTACTTCTATAAAGAACAAGATTTATTATTTTATTTTATTTTTGTTTCCTAATATTATTCAATCTTCTTGTTAAATATGCCGTTGGGAATTATTATCATTTCCCTCTTACAAAATATGTCAAATTTGAATCTTTGTAGCACTCTTTAACTCATGTAATTTTCAATTCATTAAAAACTCCTCCATGTTCAAATTATAACTTCATCATTCTTTAACGAAGTCAACACACAGACACACAAAGGAAAAAAAAAGAAATAAAAAAAAGCAACATTATGCGTAAAACTATGTGAGCCACTATTTTCAAGTACATTTAATCCACTCCTTGAAAATCCAATTGCCATTGACAAAAATATAAAGCCCCTAAATTAACTATGTATTACCATTCATTAATTCTTGGTGATAAGAACATCAAAGTTAAGGGATGGAAACAAAAAAAGATGTTCATTCAACTTCAAATACATGTACAGGCTTGAATAAATCTTGGATCTACAAGTTTCAAAACAAGAGGTCGACAAAATCATCGCGTAAAAATAGACTCATTAGCTCAGAAAGAATAAGCAGATGAACAAATTAATAGGATTTACAGGAAGAATAAGGAAAGTAAATAGTCATTAGAGACGATTAAAGAAAATCTCCGCTAAATTATTATTAAAATTCAACGTCTAGTTGTGATTTGCGCTTGGAGTCTGGATCGATCAATCTACGTGATTCTTCCCACAATTTGGTCTCGATTGCTAACTTCCGAAGCTCCATTAGACCACGTTCAACTGTAAAATGCAAGCAAAATGATGCAAATTCAGAGAGTTACTTGGAGTTATACTTATTTGCAACATCTATAGTCTAATTATTCCTGAATCATTATTTCGAAGTACTAACATGGCTATTCAGCTTATTTGAATTCCACAAGTCATTGGATCTCCCTCTTTCTTTCTCTATCACACGCACGCTTGCCCCTCCCGAAGTAAATGGCTATACGAATGAAGAGAGGAAAATGAAAAGGAGAAAAAACATGTGTGGTATAGATAAGGAAAAGAACCCTCCAACCCAATTTTCATCAAAAATCTTTTGAAAAGAAAGAAATATCTAATCATTCATCGCAAGTTGATAAATCTGAGATAAAAGATACATTGATATTTAGAATTTATGACATATGTTACAAGATTTAATGTTGCAGAAACATGCACAGCAGCAGGAGAGAGAGGGGAGAGAGAGTACCATCGACCGCATCATGTGAAGTAAGTGTCTTACTTCCCTGGTTGATCCAGAACTGTACACGTTCCTCTGCTATGTCTGGCTCCAAGCCATGATTTTTCGCTCTTTTCCAAAAATATGTCAACCATGCCTAACAGAGCTCAACAAATTGCGTAGTGAAGTCAAAAAGTTCCTTCTAAATTAAATTGTATGGTAAAAATTCACGAGCTTGAAAGGAGAGCAGTTTTCCGCCTGTTATTTTTACAATCTGATAATGCCTTATAGTTAGTTTTGAATTTTCTTAAACATTGATCAAACATCTTTATTCAACTACCTTGTAACAAATTTCAACTAGGTCAAGTGGTAATCAATATTAAAATTTCATCAAACCTACCAAAATATGTATTTAGTACATTAGACTCGTAGGTAATG
>CAIGRP010095161.1:0-29874 GCA_903798385.1 Fraxinus cuspidata | reverse complement strand
ATTGAGTTTTCAGGTCAATTTCCACAACCTGTTTTGTTTTATAAGAACTAATTTAGTGTATTTTAACTTCAGACTCCCTTTCCTTTGTTAAATTTATTGATACAATAGATTGGTTGGTGCTTTTGGAACAAGTTAGAAGAGGAAGGTGTAGGGCTATAATTCACATGGCTTTATGGGGTTGCAGAAGTTCTGATTTCATTGATACTTGCCATGGATTTATGGTGGATCAAATGGATTGGTAAAAAGGTTTTGTACAGTTGAACCCAAATTAATTGGGAATAAGGCTTAGTTTGTTGTTGTAATTGCACTTACGTCAACTAGATATGTGATGTAGGCTAAAGTGGTGATGGTGAATCCTAAAAAAATGCAGAGAGACAATAGGCTTTAAATTAGCATTCCTGATGTGAAATTTCTTCAAACACAAAAAGCACTGCTGAGCAATGAGCTCCTCCATCCTTCTTAAAGTTGCAAAATTATCCGTAGTGTCATATGATTTTCCTTTGCACGCAGATGAGGTTTAACAGTAACTGAAGGAACTACATGTTCAGCTATTAACTGATCATTTATCAAGGCAGAGCGCTAGCTATTTTGATTGGAAATTATCGCTTGCCATGGCCCTAGCTGAGTATCACTTCATCGTAATTAGATCAACTCAAAACTTGTCCTATTTAATATTTACCTTGACAAAAAACTGAAGTCATCTTCACTTTTTCTCTTGACAGTTGCAGGTACCTATTTAGTGCTAGGTAAGAACAGTTGGGATCAATAAATATCTGTTTGAGCCCTCAATTGTCTTAATTCATATTGCTTGGTTCAGCTGGCATTAATCAGTATTTGTGTGTTTTCTTTTTGGTTGTTGGGCCTGTGGCAGTGCTGATTTTGTTCTTGATTCATACTTTTTTCGCGGTGATATCTGAATGGTGTTTTTGGTTAGCTAGAACCAGAGCTAATTATTTATTCATTTGGACATTTGAGCCCATCAGAACAAATATTATGAAGTGTGCTATAGGATAAGACTATATGGAAACAGTGGAAGACAAAAGGAAAATGATGTATATATTTTATTTCCTTGAGTGATTTGAGTTTTGCGACTTTGCAGGTCACACAACAAATGCAGATTTCACTATCTTATGCTGATGCTGTAATTGGTACAGCAGGTGCAAATGTAAGCTATATACGGCGGGTTAGTGGTGCTGCAGTTACTATACAGGAAACTAGGGGGGTTCCTGGGGAGATGACAGTTGAGATTACTGGAACTGCTTCTCAAGTCCAAACAGCTCAGCAGTTGATTCAGGTAATATTGTTAACCCGGGCTTTAAATTGATAATTCTAACGTATGCATCTATTTCTTAATCAATTTTTTTTAATTTTGGCCTTTTAGAATTTTTTATGCATGTGATCGCCCAACTGTGCCTCGATCTTCTCTCTTGTTCGTGCATATGAATGAAGTTGCTTAGTATGGATTCAAGCTGACCAATAGACCCAACTCAAGTCTTTATTACAAACTTCGAAATAAATTATATACAGGGTATACTTTGACTGAGATGCTGCTGCTTTTTTATTAATTGGGATTACGTGTAAGCCATAAGATCTAAAGTTAGTTGAAAGAGGTTCTATCTATTGATTTGAGCTCCTTTGCAATTGAGTCGTATCAAAAAGCTAAGGTGCTTATTTATGATAAAATACTCCTTCTGAAGTAACACAATCCGTCCTAACGCATCCCATTGGGCCCTTTTTGTTTTTGGTTGGGGGTGTGGGGAGTAGGAAGAGAAATGAGGAGAAACTGATGGTGGGCCATTGTGAAACCTAAAATGGATGAAACTGATGGTTTAATGTTTACCTCGACATAATGCGGTTTTACTTTATCATTGCTTTAGGGCATTGAATATGCTCAAATGGTTGCTGAATCTCGTCAAATACTTATAATGGTTTTGTACTGCAGAATTTCATGGCAGACGCTGCAGCCCCGCAATCAAAGACCGCACCTGCTGCTGACCAAGGAGGCTATAATTCTTATGCAACTCATGGTTCGGTATATACTCCAACTTCAAATCCTAGCCTCGCGGGACAAACTGCAGGCTACTCTTCGTACTATGGCACCAACTATGGTTATTAAGTAGCGTGGTTCTGGTTAGGACAATATGTGCCAATATGTCAATGTAGTTTGGTCAGAGAAGAATCTAATAATCCTTATGTGACAGTTTGCATTTTGAACTTCAGTTTTAAGGACTTGTAACACAAATCACAGGAGCCAAGAATATTTTTATATTCTTTGGCCCTCTAGAAAATTATCCGTGTAACTTTGGCCTTGTTGAGTCTTTGAGATATAGTACATGTACTATTGTTCTGATTTCATTGCCTTTTGATACTTTTAAGATGTAGTACATGTCTACATGGATTATTTTTCTGATTCCATTGCCTTTTTTTCCCATTCAGACATACATTATGAGGATAAAACTTTTTGTACACCAAGTTAGTATACATTCCCCTCACAATAGACGGGGGCCCGCTCTATAGACCAAGTTTGATCCACATTATGATGGATGTTTGTCACAATGCAATTTAGAGCATGCTTGGAATGTTTAAATCAAAATTTTAAGTGATCATAAATTATGGGTCTAACGGAATGTGGATGATAAGTGGACAGTACTAATAAATAAAAAGTAGTTTTTCAAGCTTAAAATATAATTTAAGTTTTGCCAAACATAAACTAGGTTTATGAAATGTTGCATTTTCTTATAGAGAAATTACATCTTAATCACTGGTGCTAGTTTGGTTCTTCCGTCCTTACTATTCATGACAAATCATGTTGTTTTGTAAATGCAATTGATTGATTGATTCGATTAGAAAAGTAAAGAATCAGTCCGATTTTATGTAAAATATCAGATTTTTTTTTTCAAATACTTTTTACCATAATTTTGAACTCGGATCGATTCGATTTGATTTGATTCGATGCAATTCTTTGACCATGAAACACTCTCTCTTCTAGGATTGAAGCCAAGCCAATTTTCAAAACATTAGTAAATCGAACTTGTTTGGAAGATGGGGCGTGCTTGGGCTGGTCTAAGTTCCAATTCCTGGTCGATGGGGCCCACAAAAAGCAACAACAGAAAAGAGTAGGTGACGACTCTAGTTCAACAATTCCCTGGAAGGGTTTTTACCCATCTTCCCCAATAACCACTAATCACCATACTCCATAACCTTCGACAAAACTAAGCTGTAAAGTTATTTTTTTGGTGATTCTCCGTCCAGATCTCCGATCAGGTAAATTATGTCGACCCATTAATTATTTTTCTCCTATTTTTGAAAATTTTATTGCATAATCTGAAATTAAAATTTTACTCCATTAGGACTAAGGAGACCAGTTTAGTATGAATTTGCGTGTAATTTGCTCCAATTTGTAATTTCTATTTCTGAAAATTAAGAGAATTCTTATGTAGGGAAACCATGTATTTAGCGTGCATTGAAACGTGTTTTTGGAGGAAAAGAGAGCGGTGAAAATAGAATTGCTAGGTTACCTAATCAAAGGATTAAAGTAAAAGCCTTTATTATCAAGAAAAGGATGAATAAATACACGTCTAATTGTTGTAATTTGATATTATTACCTATTCTGTTATTTGGGGAAGAACAAAATTTATTTGGTAGGGTATTATATTTTGCATGTAAATTTGTAATGTGTTGTCGTGTGCACAATCCTTTTACTGTTGAGCTCTCAAAGGTGGGTAAAAATTTCTCCATCGGACTTAATTGTCGAGTGTCTGTGGAATTTATTGAGATAACAAGATGTTTTTTTTTTTTTCATTCTTTGTGGTCATTATTTTCTTTTGTTATTAGATGTTTTTACCAGTTGTGGCCACTGGCCACCGTTTTCTTTTATCAGTTATGCTTTATCAATGGGTAAATATGGATGTTATTATCTGCTCTTTTCATACCAAAAATAGTTAATCTATGAGTGCTATCAATAGTTCCCATTCGTAGGTGATTTTGTATGGAAAAGCTAGATTATCAGGTGATTGAGGTCATCTGTAGATTATCTAGACGATGATGGAGTAAAACTTAGGAAGTAAGGATTATTTAAATATTTAGAAATTAAATTTTCGATGTTAGCATTAAACTTAAATAGTAAAAAAAATGTGTACGAATTGCTTCTGAACCTTTATGTTTTACATTGGTACTGGACCATTCTTTAAATTCTGAGGGCCAAAGCGTAGATACAGAATGAAATTGGCTTCTGAAACTTCTTTGTGATTTGGGTTGTGTGGCCTGAATAGATTTAACATAATTAGGCTGCTTCGGTTTCTTTACTTTGTTATTGAATGATAAAGCTACTAACTCCAATAAAGTGCATAATAAATTCAATTCAGTGAGCAGAAGGCTTGGTGGGGTCAAATACTGAGAGCTAAAGGTTTGAACTAATTCTGAGTTTTGGCTTTCAGGTTTCTCCATGGTAGTTGCTACCAAAATGCCATCACCTGGCTATTTGACAAGTTTCGAACGCCTAATACCTAGAAGTTCCAGATCAAGGTTCCTTGCCATCCATTTATCCGATTGTCTTAGCTGCATTGTTTTTCATCTGAAATTTTTTTGCACTTGCAATAGACATTTTGTCATGTGGCTCGTACTTTTATGTTCAACATGGAGTATCTAGAATGGTGATGTTGATTTTTCTTACACCGGTTTCTTTGAGACTCTCGTAGAGATTTATAAAAATAATTAGAATGTTACACCGTATCATTGTTTAGATAAACAAAGATCTTAGATTCTATGTTTTTAAAGTGCATTTATGCATGCATGTAAGCTAAAACTTATTTTACAATTGTTTAGGAGGATGTCATGGTCTATTAGAAGTGCAGCTGACGGTGGTAGACTAAATTCTTCCCCAAATGACACTGGAGGAACTAGGCTTATTAGGGCCATCCAAGCTCTTCAAGTAAAGTTGAATGCTAGAATCAAGGAATTGAGGAAAAATCTTCCTGCCAAGTTACTGTTTTTCTTGATTGGCTTCTATTGTGCGACCGCTTTTGCAACTGTAATTGGGCAAACAGGGGACTGGGACGTTCTCTCTGCTGCTTTAACTGTAGCTGTAGTGGAGGGGATTGGGGCTCTCATGTACAAGTCTTCACTACCCTTGGTGGATAACATAAGAAACTTGATCACCATGAGCAATTATTGGAAGGCTGGCCTTACTCTTGGTCTTTTCTTGGATTCATTCAAGTACTGAGCGGGACATGGTAAGGGTGTACATATTAAGACCCTGTTTGGGCTCCAATATTTCAATTTATAACGAGAGAAAAAAGTATTTTTTTTGGAGAATGTGTGGTTAAAAAAAAAGAAGGAAATTTTTTTAGGTTTACGTGTAATATTGAAGAATGTGTGGTTGATAAGAAAAGAGAGAAAAATGAATTTTAAGGGGCCAAACAAGGGCTAAATTTCGCAAAGATGCATTCTCAATACTCGTGGCGTCTCACTCTTGCAATGGCTTGAGCCAATGCGTTACCTTGCCTGCGGAAGGCATTGGAAGTATGAGGACTATTTTGCTTCAGTTGAGATTGACATGGTACATGCTGAAAGTGCTTTAGAGACAAGGATCAATAGAAGTGGAGGATCAATATTGCTCCTGCTGAAGAAATTTTTTATATATGGTGCTAAAAGGAGTGGAGCAACGGTTTGTTTTTATCCTTAACAGCTTAACCTTTTTTTCATTAGATTTATCCACTTCTCCAAAGTTTTGTGCTGGTTGCATACCTAGCCTGCTAATGGTGTCAAGTTCATGGCCAATATTTCTCTTGTGAGATTTGGGCATACTCGTTGTGAGTTCACTTTGAGATCGGCTTGTATACTACTTGAGAACTATACCAATACAATACTTGATCAGCAGTTTTAGCTATAATAAACAGCCATGACTCTGTAATTGAAGGTTGGGGACATCCAGATGTCAAGTTCTTTCATTGTTAGGTAACATGAAATGTAGGTCTCATTCAGCTGCATGCTTGGGTTGCTAGGTGAAAATCAAAATACCCAAGTAGAGTCTTCAATTGGAAGATGAAAAGGTGATTAAATTGGTCCTAGTTACTCTTGGGAGATTTGAGTTGGAAGAAGCGCTGGGCTAGTGAATCAAGAAGTCTTCACCACTATTATTGAAGTCAACTTTCAGTAATAACAGAGTTCATCCAAGAGAAGAAGCGGGGGAAGGAGGAATCTGTCGCGACTGTAGTTGCTCTTTTCTCTCTATCGGTCTGTACAAAACGAGATTGTTGGTACATTACCTATTAACCTTCTCTCTCATAAAGAACGAGGGATCAAACCCCAAGTTGCTTTCCCTCTTCTGATCCGCTGAAGCTACAAGTTGCTTTCCCTCTTCTGATCCGCTGAAGCTAGTGTACACAGTGAGTAGATTACTTTAAGAATGAGATTTTGGTGGTGGTTGGCTTTGTTTTTGTACAGGCATACGAAGAAAGAAGAAAAGGAGCACCTACGATGGAGATAATTTCCACTTAAATTTCATTTACGTGATCTACCTTATAGAGACGTGCTTATGTTGCAGTATCAAATTATTATTGTATAATTGGATTTATGGGATCTGTATTGGGTTAATTATGTTAATGGTCATTAAAGTGTTGAGAAATTATGTTAATGATTAATTAATATTTATTTATTTTATTTACGATAATAGCCGCTCAAGTTTCTAACACTTTTACAAATTGTCACTTGGTTAAAAATATTAATGTTAAATCTTATGTAACGTCGTTAAATGTCAACGTGTCACCAACGATATTATTTATTATGTCTAGTCAACATAATTTGGGGAATTATGAATTGGGAATTGAACACGTTCAAATAAGAATTATCAAACCCAAAATTGACCAAATTCCTAGAGAGAATCAAAATGAATTTAACGTTTTGTCCCTTGAGAGTTTAGTATTATAAACTGCACTTAATTTTCTCTAATTTTTATATGAAATTACGTGTTTGTCTCCTTTTAAAATAAAACTCTTTATTTCTCATTTATACTCGTTTTCAACAGTTCAACTCCAAAAAACTATTATTTAAAACATCATTTTTCAAAATAATGGTTATCATATAGGAGCTTAGTTGTATTAAGCAACTTTGTAAACTTAGATGTTGTTTGGTACTCATTAATTTTTTTTCCTTAATTATAACCACACATTCTCCAAATAAAATAATATTACACATAAATCTAAAACTTTTCATTACTTTTCAACCACACATTCTTCCATCAATCACTATTCCAAAATTTATAATTTCCCAAAATTACTCATTAATTTTTTTTCCTTAATTATAACCACACATTCTCCAAATAAAATAATATTACACACAAATCTAAAACTTTTCATTACTTTTCAACCACACATTCTTCCATCAATCACTATTCCAAAATTTATAATTTCCCAAAAATAGGTGCCAAACACTTGCTTAGAGTGAATGATTTATTTTTATTTTATATCATATCTTTTTAAGCATTAGACAAGAAAACTCTTGAACTAGATAATAAAAGGAAAACAAAAGCCAATATATCTAGTTTGAGCTCTATGTAACTAAGGAAAATTAGATTGTTCATAAAGATTTTAATGGCTTTCCTTTTATAACAACTTCTTAAGAGTATATTTGCAAAAGCCTAAAACAGTCACTCACTTTTATGTTTTTCTTTCTTCTGATTTTTTCCTTAATCTATGTTCTTACTTTCGAAATACACTTAATTTATCTTCCACAAAAAGATGAAAATAATTGTTATTTAAATTCACTTAAAAGTGAACTTTTAAACTTTGCCACCAAACTTTTCATACCCTTTTCAAGTTTTCAAGTATAACAATCCTGCCAGTGTCAGAATCATTGACACAATGATTGACATAATGTCACGTGTCGCTTTATTATTAAACTGTTTAAAATACAATCATCTTTTACATCAAATCATTTATCACCACGTAGAAATCTGTTAACTCTTATATCATAATTCATCTGGCAACGTGGTTTAATCCAATAGAACATTGGGTAGAGTAGTCTAAAAAATGTTTGATTTAACAATTTATATTGATTAAGTCTTGCTTTCATAAAAAAATGTTGATAAAGTCTTTGCTTTCATTAATTTAGGGAGAGAGACAGTAAAAAAGTAATTAAATTACATGCCATATTGCCATCGCATAACTATAGACTTTAATCAACAAACAATAACTTGTTTTGAATTTCAAATTTGAAATTTAAATAATAAATAATGGCAATTCAATTCAATAATATATTTCATTACAAGAAAAATGGATACATGTAATAACTCTTAAATCAAAACTGTAAAAATTTAAAAAAAATTTGAAAATTTGAATAAATTAAAGCTTTAGATTCAAATCAAGACCCGATGCATCGTGTCCCAATTGAAGTTCTTGATTATTATTATTATTATTACCTTCCATTGCCTTATTTGGAGCTGTCTTATCCATAGAATGAAGTCTTAAGACAAGAGCTGCATTACCTCTTTCTGACTTTTCATGGCTAAATCCAAAATTCATTTGATTATTTTGCACCAACAGCCTATCGTACGATGATTTCGAGGAGTTCAGAAAAATTGGTCTAGACAACTTTTCTTGGCTAGACCATGGATTATACGATTGTTTATGAATCAAGGAATTGGACAGAACCTGACCAACTGATCTATCCAAAGTGCCATAAAAAGGGATCGTTTGATGATGATGATGATGATGAGGAATGTTGGAGTAGGGATGGTAGGGATACGGTGGATGGCCGCCCAAAAGAGAAGGAGGAGGCGGTTGCGCCGCCACTTCCATTACTAGGCCATGTCGTTTTCTTGCCGATGCACGCTCTTGTTTATGGGCATTTTGATGCCCTCCAAGTGCTTGAGAAGTCGAAAACTCTCTCTTGCAAAAGCTGCATGTGAATACTTTAGGCTCTAATCGTGATAGCTCACTTGGACGAGAAGAACCACAATTAAAAAGCCCGAGATCTAACACGACACGAGAAGTAGATTCATCATCTACCTTCGATTGTTCCACAACTTTTTCCTCCATCTTCATTGCCTTGTCTAGGGTTTCCATTGTGAAACAACCTCACAAGTTTGGAAAAAATAACGAAGCTATGATGTTCATATAGAGATATAATTAATACTAAATCACTTAAATATGGAAACATATCTCTGTCTGTAATCATTTTTGGCGTTATATATCAAATTTCGAAGATAATTAACAATTTTAACGTGTAATAAATTTTTATTATATATTTTTATATTCTAAACTAGTTTGTATTTGGATCCTATTAAAACTTAAAATTCAGAAACTACTCTTGGTTACAGTTAATTAGGCTTTAATTCTGACATGTTGATTGAGTTCTCTTCAAAAATTTCCCTATCATAACTATAAGTAAATAAGTATGTAGAAATATACATATTTATTTTCTTTCTTTAAAAGTGTATCTATTATAATTAAATTTTTTATTAATATTCGTCCAAAAATATTCAATTTTAATAAATGGAAATAAAATAATGTAACTATAAATTGTGTGATGGCAATGACGAGTAGAAACAAAACAATAAAATAAAAAATAATCGCAAGGTAAAAAAAAATTTAACATCACTGGTGTTACAACATCGATTTATGTAACATTAAATGTCATTAAATGCAAGATACGGGCACAATACCTCGCACAACAGCGCGTAGTCGCCTTGGTACCACTAGATCTTTTTTTTTTCCTGAGTTTGATTTCTCCGAAATGGATGCTATGGAGTTATGGTGGTTTGTGGTAGTCGGTGATTTCTTTTTGTGCTTTCTGGTGGAGTTTGGGATAGTGATTGTCGTTGCACGAAGTAGGCATTGCCAATGGCGCCATGCGTAGTAGCAATGGTGTGCGGGAGTTCAAATGACAATGTTGTGCTGCGCAGTGCACTATGCAGTGCTGTACGACGATGGTGTTTACAGTTGGTGGCGCATGTTGTAATGGTAATGGTACTAATAGTGATGGTGAGGTGCGATGGTGCTAACATTGGTTGTGGTGAGGTGAGGTGCGACTGTGGTGGTGGTGGTGGAGTGGGGTTAGGGTTAGGGTGAGGTGAAGAGTGTGTGTGATAAAAAACATATGTGATTGATAAAATAGATAATTTGTTATCAATAAATAATATGTGATCTAAAAATGTAAGATTGCGATTAAATTTGTAATCGTGACTTACAATTTGTTAAATTGTGATCAATTAATTTAATAATTTAAGATTATAAAATGAATTGTGACTTAAAAAATTTATGATTTGTGATTGATAAATTATTTGTGACGTGATTAATTAATTTGATATTATTATTTACATAGAATAGTTGGCGCCAGATAATATCATTCTCTCTCTCTATATACTACATGTTCTTTAATGCATATTTATTAGATTCAGACCGCGGTCATATGTTGACTTAGCCAAATCATTAGGTTTCTATATCACTGATTTGACTAGCGAGTCATAAGTTCAATTGATGATTATTATCGAATTGATAGTTTAATTAAATATATATTTAATATAGAAAATGAAGCCAAAATACAGCCAAGTTAAGTGAAAGTGTTTCATAATTGTAAAATGACCCCAAAAGTAAGTAAACATTACTCAAAGAAATTATATGAATTATTTATTTTGTATTTTGTATTTATTTTTTCATATCTATATTACCCTCCCATCTATCATTCTTTTTGTCATGGATAACTACACCACATTTTATTGTAAAGGAAGCTCACAATCTTTACTCATTTTTGTACTTATATTTTCGACTTTTTTCTTCATATTCCTATCATTAACTTCCAATTAATTAGTATATTACTTTGGTTACAATTTCTATTCTACAATTCGACAATAGTGGTAAATATTTTATCGAATTTTGTGTTTATTTATTTTTGTTATTTAAATTATGAGAAGCAAATAAATCTTTATACATCCTTCTACTCGATATTTCTTACAAAAACTGACAAGATGTACTAAATAATAGAATGTCAAGGATAAGAATGCGACCAAAAAAACTAGAGACATAAGTAGAAAAATTAACAAAAGTTAGGAACTTCATTGTAATAAAAATATGGTATAGTTAACAAAAAATGTGTTATGCTATTAATATAATTATCCTTTTTTCTATTGTCAATATTTTAGTTCATTTTAGCGAATTTACAAAATACATTCTGCATTTAGAGTATTTATAATTTGCATACCATATTTAGCAAAATGTGCCAGATGTATTTTAGTTGGTAAAAGAAAAATGAAATGAAAAACAAATATATTACAAATTTGTTATTATAAATAGCAAACCAGACCAAGATAGTCTAACTTAGAATAACAATCACACCCTATGACACAGGATATTATTAATAATTATTCACGATGGCCAATGAAATGAGAACTACTTGATATACACTACACGTATAGCATCACATAATAGAGTGTCTACCCCTACAGGCCGTCGACCCTTATGAGGCCCTCTACGTTCACAAAAGTCGCCTACCACCATGAGACCATCTACGTTCACATAGGTCGTCTATCACTATGAAGCTGCCGACCCCATGAGGCCCTCTACGTTCACATAGGTGGTCTACCACTATGAGATCGTCGACAACCATGAGGCAGCCTACCACCAGAGGCTGTCGTCCCCCATGAGGTCCTCTACGTTCATATAGGCTATCTACCATTATGAGGCTGCCTATCACCATGAGGCCGTCGACTCCCATGAGGCTCACTACGTTCACATAGGTCGTCTACCACTATGAGATCGCCAACCACTATGAGGCTGTCGACCCCCATGAGGCCGCCTACCACCATGAGGCCCTCTGCGTTTACATATGTTGTCTACTACTATGAGACCGCCTACCACCATGAGACGCTTTACGTTCACATGAGGCCCCTATCACTATGAGGCTGTCGACCCCCATGAGGCTGCCTACCACCATGAGGCGTTCTACATTCACATGATGCCGCCTACCACCATGAGGCGTTCTGCCCTTATGAGGCCGCCTACCACCATGAGGCAATCTACGTTTACATAGGCCATCTACGCCTACCACCATAAGGCCCTCTACGTTCACATAGACCATCTACTACCATGAGACCATCGACCGCCATGAGTCTACCACCATGAGGCCGTCGACCCCCATGAAGCCTCGACCCCCATGAGGTCCTCTACGTTTACATAGGCCGTCTATCACCATAAGGCCAACACTACACTTAACCATACAAATGACAATGAGTTGGACGGGAACCGCTCAACAGCAAACGTGGGCACAACCAACCGCTGGAGGAGTGGGGTCATCTCATTAGAACGTGGGGGAAGCGGGAAGATTTACGTGTGACATGTGGCACCATTAATTGCTGAACGAGTGCATTGTGTCAAGTGCCTATAAATACCTCTAAGGTGAAAACAGTATGGCTCTTTTGAAACCGAATTGTTTGAATTACAATTATACTATCTTCCCACTTTCCTAAACCAACTACCGATTCTCACGCCGGAGGTACAATGAGGGAGAAAAGTCCTGATCTCATTTTGCAGGTAGCATTCACTGATCGGAGCAGCGAAAACACCTTACACGTCAAGGAGAACGCGGAGGTTCATCTCGCTACAATTTCACCCTATATGTTAAATTATATAACAACTTACATATCAATTGTTTAACTATTTTATTGTTCTTCAAAATTTAATAACTAAAATCTTATGATGTTTTATTGAAAAATAAAAATTGGTTATAAGATGGTAAATATTGTATTCAAAATTTATGATCTTCATTTCTTTAAACTACAACTTGAAAAATAGAAAATAAATATTAATAATATAATATTGTTGAAAAATAAAAGCAAAAAATTCATTTGATTCTTTTTCAACACTATTAAATGGACAAATGAAAATTATTAGTCATCTTCTAATAAATAAGTTATTTTCGATGAATTTTTTTTTTAAAATCTAGTAAATTAATATATGATATGATATATTACTTTATAGCTTAAAATGATTTTTTTAAAAGTTGAGGTTATAGTTCTAAAATTTTTTCTAACTTAACAATTTTAAAAGCATCCATTCATAATTTTTTTTTTAGTCTCTGTTTTTTATATTCTTTTTCTACTAGAAAAATTTAAGAAGTAAAGTAAGTATAAATATTGTTGATAAAACACAATTTTGCGCAAAAATAAAATAAAAATTTGTCACTGCAGTAAATATATTTTAGAAAAATACATAGTGTTTTCAAGGTACTTGAATTGATATAAAATTAACTTATGAAATAGAAAGATGTAAGATAGAAAAAAATGGTAATTATTATTATATTTTTGGATGGAAAAGTAATAGAAATTAAAATTTGAAAGAATAATAAAATTGTATGTAGAGAGTTGCGTAACGTAACATACAGAGTATGATTTGCTATTTTCAAATTTTGGGTATTTTGATCTATTGGGCTATCTATAATGAAAATTTATATATATTTATATTATTAGTTTTTTGCAAAATACGTTTTTTTATCAATAACTTAAATAAAGTATGCAAAATCTAAATTTTAAAAATATGGTATGCAAATTATAAATACACCCCAACTATAAGATATAAATTTTCAAAATAAAATTTCAAATTGATGGTGTCCTTGACTTCAAGTTCAATGATTTTTTCATTAATCGACCAAATCGATCAAACCAAATCAAGTCGGGTTGGTTTGAATCAAAAAAATTGATTTTGGTTCGGTTAATTTTAATCATTAAAAAGTTGGGTTGGGTTGGGTTGGGTTGGGTTGGGTCGGGTCGCTTGCAATTCAAGCAACTAGCCCGTCAACTAATCGACCAACATGCTAATACATTTTTTTATTTTTTATTTTAAAATTCATATTTTAAAACTTAAAAAAATTAAATAATAAAAACACGTAAGGTCGGGACCATGGTTGTTCGTCTTCAATTTGTTGGCGGACAAGATCTCTGCGATTGACAAGTCAACTGAGATTTTCATTTTTCAATAGCTATATATATATATCAATTTGGTTTGGTTCGGTTTCAACAGTTAGATTTGATTGATTTGATTTCGAGTTGGACTCAAAATCAACTCAATCCAACCCAAACCAAGCACATGCCTAATTCTCACGGATTTGAAATATTAAAACGAACTTTTCTAACATCTTAATTTTTTGAATTGTTATGAAAATAATATGTTCCGATATAATAGAAAGATAATATTTAATATTTAATTATTTTTTTTTGGAATGTGTACTATTTGTAATTTCTAAAGAAGTTTTGGTCCATTTTAGCCAGTGTTCTAAAAAGTCTATCTAGGCGACGCTTAAGACACCTTCTAGGCTTGAAACTAAAAAAAAAAAGCCTAAGCCCTTTTTTTATCCATTCCTAAATGAATGAATTTTTCCTTCACCTTTTTTGTCATCCTTAGGCGCGCTTTATTAGTTGCTTTTATATTTTTTCCTTTTTCTAGAATTTTTTTATTTGACTTTAATTTTTCTTTCATTAAAAAAAAAACGTTTGATTTGACTTTAATTTCAAGTTTTTAAAAAAATTTATCCATACAAATGTTAAAAATGACTTTATCTGATAAATATTAAATAAGATTTAAGTTACAGTGCTATTTACATTATGTAATTACTTTATTTTGTTGAAAATTTCAAAAGTACGTGTGAAGTTCCTATAAATTTATTGAGTAGAACTTGTTTAGTTGAAAATTAAAACTATGAAAAATAATTTAATTTTTGTATTTTGAAAATCTGAAAAAATGTACAATTGACTAATTGTAGGAATTATTAAGTAAATATAGTTTTTATAATTTTAGATGTTTGATATGTATTATTTTAATTATTAAATTATTATTAAAATGATTAAAAATTTAAAATAATATTAAAGATAAGAAAACGTTTTTTATACCTAGGTTCTCTTAAGCTCTTAAAATTTGAAATTTTGTCTGCATGCCTACCCATGTTTTACGCTTTTTAAACACTGATTTTGGGTGAAAACATCCCAATAAGCAAAATAATTACGCTAGTTGTTCATTATTTGTACACAACTTGGATGACATTTGAATAGGTTGCAAAATCGAGGTCATTGATTGTTTTTAAGTGTTGAAAAAATTAATGGTAAATTGTGTGCCACATGATAAAATGTAAAGCACAATGTTAACAATTGTACGTGTATCAAAACTCTAAGCAAAATTCCCGACCTTTGTCAACCATTTTTTTCTTGGATAACTTTATTAATTTTAATTAGAGTAGAATTTTAATTCCATTTAGAATTAATTTTTTAAATAGTAAATACGAGTTGTTAGCCTTACCACATTTGAATTTGATTATAATGAAGGGTTTTAAGAATTTTTTTAAAAATTGTTCTCTTCTTCTTGGGATTCCTGAACGAATGAAGTTAAAATTTTGTCATAAGATTTAATTCTTTCCTATAACATTTCGCTACATCAATGATAGTGATGCAAGGGTTAGATTTGGTATGGCGACATTGATGATGCTCATTGGTTGTCGATGACGGTGATGGTTAAAATGAAAAAAATCAGATAAACAGCATATGTAATGCGTCTCGGTGGTGGACTCAATGGTGCGGTGGGTCCAACAGTTGTCATGAGGGTCGTGGGGGCCAGAAAGTGACAACGTGAAGTTGAGAAAGATCAAAATCAGTTGGCGTGTTTAATATAGTTCTTTGAATTCGAATTCATGTTTGGGACACCCATATTTCAATAAAATTTATTAGAATTGTATGGATTTTTAGAAGTTTTCTATAGAAAGTGTGTGTGTGAAACTAGCCCACGATTAAGTTTGGAATCAAACGCAACCCCTTACACTAACTAATTTTAGATAAAGGTTTAAGCCAAGGCCAAGCTGAAAGCATCAGCAAGTACAAAAGCAGAAGGAATCTTGATCTCAAATCACCTGTGCTTAGAGAATCAAAACTTTACAATTATCCAAATAGCATTAACCAATCGAAACATACACAGAAGTTAAGGCTTACATTGCCAATTATTTCCAAATGATGTAAAAAAAGACACTGCACAGAGACGGAAAAAGGGAGCAAATGGAATAGTTACAACTTACAACTTTCATAATGGGAAAGAAAACGAAAGGCTCGAGCACAATAGCCCAGTACTTCAAAAACAAATTACAATTTCATCGCACTGAAGACAGTACTAGGACCATTTCAAAAGCATGGAGGAAAAACTATAAACACAGAAATATTATACTCACATAACATCCTCCCGTTTTGAGTGCCGAGCCCCAAAAATTGCATCCCACCTAGTTCAAAAGGATTGACACATTCCAAAAGTTGCTCCATTTATTTAGTTCTGCCTTTTCACAAAACTTATCTTGGGATTTGGAAGAATCCGAGGAACACTATTGTTCACCGTAGATTTTGAATTTCTTTCAGATCCTGTCTGAAGCCTTACCTGCATAAGAGTGCAGGATTAAAATTAAGGCGGGGAGTAAAATTATCACACTTTATTGCATTACAAGGACAAGTGGCAGAAGTCAACCGGATATCTCAAGGAGACAGAATCAACAAGGTGACTGATGATCAAAGGCAGAATGCAACAAAATATAGAGTCGAAAGTTTCCATGCTGTAATAATATGTTGATCTGAAATCAAGTTCATGATTGCAAGAATAAATAAAACTATTGCCATAAAGAGGAATTTGGTACAAAAGAACTGAAATTGAGCGTCAAATTTTTTTAAAAGCTGGAGGAGAAGAATATACAGAATCCATGCAAACTACTTTGAAAAGCTATCAAGTCCGTTTCTATGACAAACAAAAAGTATGCCATAAATTAAGTGAATCGGATATAAACTTGGTTTTTGATGGTACTCAAACATGAAACCAAGCGAAATGATTTTGAGCCATGTTGCTTACATGTTTATGCAGGATGGGTTACATGATACATAAGCAAGATCTGTCCTGGCATCTGTTTATTGTACAATTTAACAAATGCTAACATTATCAGGAAAGATGGTGAATCGGAGCAAACCTCGTATTGTTCAAGAAGAGATACAAATAGTGTTGAAATTTCAAGGATTGCTATTTTCTCTCCTAGGCAGGCACGGATCCCAGATCCAAATGGGAGAAAAGCTTCATTTTCACTTGGGTCTTTCACAATATAGGAGCTATCCCCTTCATCAACAAGATCCAGTATGCACAATGAGAAGAAACCTCACAAACTTGTCGGACTCATATGACACAACAGAAAACAAGACACAAATACTTGTAAAATACATTGACAAATCACAAAGGAGAAAACACAAAATAAGTTACTAGGAAGAAAAAGAAGGAAAAAATTTAGTTGCTAGTGCATGGTGAGATGCAGACACAGTTGACATGAAGAAGAGTACTCAAAATATGTAGATTGGAGTTGCATTAAAATTTTTGAGCTAAGATCCAGCTGAAGAAGCATGAAATATGTCAAATAAATGTAGCATCGTTTAATTGGTAATATAACAGAGAGGAAACGATATATAGGATTGGTGTCTACTAAATTTTCGTTAGTTTTACTTAAGAATACATCAAATGTAAGTATAATAAACAGACTCCATGTGCTTGTTTGGAGAAAATTATAAGTTGCAGAAATTATAATGTTGATAGAAACAAGCGATGGATAAATTTATAGTAGTTGTGGGTCGGGTCCTACAAAATATGTCATTAATATTAATGTTTGACATTAACCTTTAAATTAGAAGGAAATCATAATGTGTCCCAAACATGCACTAAATATGACTCACTCATCTAAAGTGCCTCAAGCAAACGAAGGCACATAAAGGAACAAATAAATATTTGAAACTTAATGTCCCAATTAGGAACTTAAAACATGAGGTTGACACTACCGTAGTAAGTTATGTAATATAAAGTAACAGAATAAATTCAAACTCCAATTCATTCCATAGTTTCCACTTCACTTTAGTTGTATTAAACCTGACCTGAAATCAAGTATTTACTTTCACTTTTTAAAATTATTTGTGTTGTTTCCAGAGGAAATAAGCAACTGCATGACCATGATATAAAGGGCCAAGGTCATGATAATATAACTTATTTCACATACATGAGATGCAATGTTTCAAATATAACAATTTTCAAAGATAACAACAATGGTATGCAACCTAACCTGCCAATGACTTTTTTTGATCTGCATCACACCTCTCTTCAATCCTGGAAAGAAAGCGATGTGGATTGAACTTGCTTGCATCATTTCCCCAACTGGATACATCCATTTGAACCAACTGAATTGGCACAACAAGAATTGCACCAGCTGGTATTATCATATCATTATTGAGATTCAAGTCTTCATCAAAAAGCACCAGCCAAAAATTTAAGAGGAAAAAAGAGGAGAAAAACAAATTAGTCACATATTTGGAGATGCCGGAGAGCAGACTACATTTAACTGCTTCATACTTTGAGTAAACAATGATATGTGCAATGAAAAATCTAGATGAGGCTGCGTGTCCTGGGAAAAGCTTAAAATTTCAATAATGACCCCAATATATTGTAATAAAAGCTACTCCGGTACCGGAAATTTGGATTACATCATTAATAAGCAGTGTACGACAATTTGACCTCAGAAGGACCCTAAAGTCTACTAGTTTCACGATCTCATCCAGAATCCAAAAAGTTCAAAAGCTGAATGGTGTTGTGCACAAATATGCTGGGGATTGCTCATCTGGTAAGAAATCTCAAATTATCATCTCCTATAAGTAGTCAGCTAATGGTACTCAATGGTTGCATATTCACTTCAACACTGAATGTCAGAATTCAGAGAATTTTAAAAGAAAGCTATGAAAGTTTTGGTACTCACAGTCTCGTTGAAGGTCATATGATATGACAAACTAGGCCAGCCTAATTTTCCATTCTTATTCTATTAGAATACTCCATTTAAGAGACTTCTCATCCAGCCTTCAAATTTTCGGATTACTTTTATCAACAGTTACTAAGTGAATTAGACATCTCATCCAATCTTGTGATTCTAATTTCACTATTTGGTATCAAATCATTGGGTTCAAATATCTCGATGGTAAATTTTCTTGGGTAACTCAGCGACAATCTCCATGGATCTCAACAAAATATTGACTACAACTTTTCCAATGATCACAAGGTGACAGAGTGTCCGCATATCTGAAAGAAGCTTATGAGCAATATTTTTGCTTTTTTCCAAAACCAGAATCTTGTTTACCAGGTAACATTAACAAAATTTGTTAATCTTTTTAACCTGATAATATACTGCTGTGATACTTTCAGCATTTAAAATGTAACATTAAGTCATATCAGCAAACATTGCCATGTATGTAACTTTGGACTCAACAGAATTAGAGGAAGAAAGGCTAATGATGCTGCCAAAAAATACTAAATCAAACTCATTGTTTTTATTTATTTTCATTTATATCATGGTAGGGGAATCCGAACCCCCTCCATCCTGTCTTAGTAGAGCCTAAAAACCACACCGGAACTGTGATGGTGCTTTATTTAAAAAAAAAAATGAACCTATTTGATAACACTTATTGAGTATGAAATTATGTGTTGTGCAAAGAAGTCTGTCACATAGCAACAGAACTGCAAAAAAATTCATCAATCAGATAATTATATTCTATGGATGTGCATTGTTCAGGAGCTTCAACTATAGATATTCTACATCCAAGTATAGCAGATATATAGCATATCTATCAGTCTATCACAAATACCCTGATTAGCTACACAACGCAAATGATGATAAGAAATAAAAAAGAGGCTGCAGAAATTCTAGAACAAAAGTAGTAATAAATGTTAATTGTATTTCAGAAAGATGAAAAAGAAAACAGGGAAAGCATATTATAAGTCAAAAGATAGCACATAGCACATATAAATTTCTGTCTTTATGCAGACGATCAATTACAATTGTCTCCAAACATATTGGGTTAACGCATCTCTGTGGAAGTTCACATATGAAAAATACATTTGGACAAAATAAAACCTAAAATATTGAGAGAATTTGACTTTTTCTAACTCATAACAGTTTAATATAAGTATGTTGACACAGATCCAAAAATACCCCAGGTAAAAATGCAATAGGCAAGAAAGAGTATTAAGGTAACAAAACAGCCACAGATAATTTTATATAGGGAAAATCTACAATATGGCAGGAAAAAAAAAAAACTTCTACCATGTTTGAAAGAACATCTTTGCAGAAAAAGACCAGAAGGAAGAAGACGAGCAGATTCATATACAGTTGCCAATAGAAAGGGAAGCCCACCAACACCCTGCTGATCATGTCTTTGTGATATTTTCCGCACCATAATAATCTCCGAGTGAATCTATACAAATCCACGACACATATATCAGAAACTAGGGATGTGTCAATAAATAGCCCTAACAATTATGTCATGAAAGGTAGCAATTAATAACCCACAAAAGCTATTAAGCATAGTCAAATTTTGATGAACTATATCCTTTATAATTTGGTTGTGTTTTCTGTTAGATTAACTTCTCTAAATCTGAATCCCCAGGTCTTCATTCGGACTTGTTGAATTTTGCACAACTGTTGATCTTAATTCTGAAAATATAAGGAGCTCGAGGAATAAAATTCTGAAGTAATGCGAAAAATTTCTATATTAATCTGAGCATCTATGAGAGAAACGGGAATCTCAAGAGTGTACTTCTGTTGGCACTTGATGAAAATTATAAATAAGCAACCAAAAAAAGGACTCACGGCTATATCATAATTTAAAGGAAAAAAATAAGCAACAACGTAAAATCTGCAAAATATATCAGAAAATTCACTAGAAACACAAAAAAATCAGCAAATATAATCTGGTCGCCTTTACAATAAACATACTGGGTTGAGAACTCAAGAGCTTTTATTTACTACACAAGTAGCCCTTGAGTTACGAAGTAATATAGAATCTCCATGGTAAGGCAATCGTTTATTGTTGTTAAATTAAACTAAACACACCTTTACAATAAGTGTCATGCTGAAGAAGTATATATTGAAATATCTCAAAACGAACATGTTAAGAGAGTCACCTCATGCTGTATTTCTGGATGTGTCACAAGCCTTGTCAAGATGTTACCAATAAGTGTGGCCATAGTTAAAGACCCATGAAACATCATACTTATTATCTCTGCACATGGTTCATGTCTCATGTCGTGATTTCCATCAAAATCTTGTTCGAACGAGTCTGATTCATATTTCTGTCTGCATTGTCCGATAAGTTCTTCGGTTAAGAACTTCAAATCGGTACATAAGTGCTGGTATGTCCAAAATTCCTGCTTCCAATAAGGGGTAACACCATATGATGCCCAAAAGAAAGCATCCTTGGCAATCTTCATGAGTAGCTCTATATATACACTTGCCTTAGACCAAGTCAAAAACACATCCCCAAACAATGTAGCTCCCATGATAGTAAAAGACAGATGCTGGGAAATAGTTTCACAGTCTAGACCTCTGTCGACCATGAGAGTCTGAACCCTTTCCAGGACGCTCTTCACAACTTTAGCCGAAACCGAACTCCCTCTTTCAAGCAATGACTCATTTAGTGTTACCTCCAAGGACTTCCTTCGATCTTCCACCTGTAGAAAATAATGAGTATGCATACATCAAAAAATAACAATAATGTGCAGATACCTATAATCATTTTTAATTAGCCATGACAAGAAAGAGAAACCATAAACGATTAGTTGACATAAAAATCTAGATAATGCTATACGTTACAAAATTCGCATATAAGCAACTTATGTGCAACAATTAACAAATAATTAGACCCATGCAAGCATTCTAAAGTGTACTTCAAATGTCTTTTACTAATTTCATTATCATGTGCTAATAATAAAACAATACAAAATTGTAGACGGAAATACATCACGAGGTAGAATTTTGCTAAAAGGGGGCTACCTTCATATTAGATGCCAAAACCAATCAATTGTTACCACAAGCATTAGGCCTTTTTCCCAATTAAATTTATGCTGGATGTAATAAAAAATATATCAAGACACCTTACAACTCGTATCAATCCGTGGGTTGATTGAAAAGGAAGCCCTGAGCCCCTCCCCTCCTCCCCCAGCCACCTCATATTCATGTCCGTAGATCGATCAGAGGTTAAGAGGTCTGGCAGAAAAATCAAGTGATACATAATTTCTCATCACCGTACCTACCATCCAGGCTCATGGTCGATATGGCCCTACTATGAAAGTCATACATTTTGTGGTAGGTTCAGTAATTGAGCTAGAATAGACATATACATATAAATATACATATATATGTCTATATATGTGTGTGTGGTAAAAAGCCATATCCTTGACGTACCACAGCTTCACTAATTGTATTGATTATCTTTTATTTCATTTATATTATTAAAAAAAATGGCATTCAGATTAATTTGGGCTTTATGCGTTCACAAAACTTCAGAGTAAAATGTAGGGAATATTAGTCACCCTTTATAAATTGGAAATACCATGGTTGCAATCCAATTATTGATTCAAATGAAAACAGTATAAAGGAACAGAGACGACATTAGAAACTGTGGACAGGGTCCACTAACATGGAGAAGTATCATTACCAAACTGACCTTAGCATGATTAAGCAAACTAGAAAACTAATTAGCAAAAGGGGAGGAGGAATTTGAAAAGCCATCCATTATGCATGAAATCAATTAGTTATTGGTCAAAATTTCATTTATTCAATGACCATATGCGCATCATATACATTATTCAGCAGCAACCAACGAAAATGTGAAGAGCAACAATAAATAGATTAATTGAAGACAGTAAAGAATAAGCTAAAATTCAACAAATTGAAAAGGAAAGATGGAACAAAGCAAGAGAATAATAACATCGGGAATACAGCAAAACGGAAATGAACCAGTCATTTCAAATTTGAATTATATTTTTATTTTAATACTTATACAAAAAATTTCGCTCTTATTTTATAAAGGCCTTACTAGCAGCAGGACATGTATGCCATTTTGTCTAGCAATTTAGTAACCTTCTTCACTCTGTATCTTAGTTAAAAATTCTTCAAGCCTCTTATAGAATATTTCTCTTTGCAATTAAATGAACCCTATTTATAACTGTATGGTCATCGGGCAATAAGCACCAATACCAGTACATGCAATGCCAGAGAAAATTTGATTACTGATTCACGTAAAGTACTTGAAAGATGAAAAGAAAGCCAATCATAAATGATAATTAGAAGGCCAGTGGACATAGCACACCTTGTCAAAAGAAGAGATAAAAAGGCTTGATCTTCCAAAACCCAGGTAGCTTGCCCTCCCTGTCAGAGGCAGCTTATCCTCAGCCTTTAAAAGTACTTCCTTGATCAGTTCCTTATCTTTTATTGACACCAAAAGTTGAGTAGGCCTTGACCACAGCTTCACCACCGGTCCATATTTTTCGTGTGACTTCGATAGAAGGTCTGGAAAATTAAAACCATAGTGTATATTATCATTTAAGTTCTTCCAGTATCTCCACGATTATAAAATTTATATTAATGCAGTTCAAGGAAAACAAAATATCTTGAAATTTGTTAACAACTACATTCCAAGACATTTTTTTTTTTTTTACGCCAGCAGGCTGGAACTTACAAGTACTGTTAGCATAAAGTACAACAGTTAAAATGGGGTTATAGGTACGTGTTAAATTAATTTTTCCTTTTTTTTTTCCTGAAAATTTTCTTGCCACCTTCTACGGAAGATCAATTATCATAGAGATTACGTGTTCAATTAATTTCTCCCTTTCTTTTTACTTTTCTTGCAACCTTCTATGCAAGATCAACTATGACAGTAATTAAATGTTCAATTAATCTCTCTCTCTCTCTCTCTCCCTCCCCCACCCCCCCAAGCCCCCACACACACACACACACAGAGGTCGACTAGGCTCGAAGCACAAGGTACAATACAGCATTAGAGATGCTCCATATTCAACTTTAGGTTTTAATTCCATTTTTATCGGTAAAAGCATCGACTTCTTCTGCTAGTTTACGCACGCTCTAACCTCTTATTCAAGGTACTCCTATCCCAGCACAGGGTACAACACGAGACGAAATTCAAGTTTTCCTCACCGACAAAATCTCCAAAATTTAAATTCATATTATTCTCATTCATTTCTCCATTAGTCTTCAAGTATCACTTTCAGCGCCAATTTTTGTACACAATGCAAATCTAGTTTCTTAAACACAAGAATGCGTAGATTGAGAAGAAAACAGTAATTACAAGCCAACTAACTAACCAGTGAAATTGGATTGAGAAATCAGGCGGCAGTGTCCGTAGATGGAAGTGCAAGGCGGGCCTGGTATGTGCCGGGCTTTGATCCATAACTCGAACACCTTAGCAAGTTCTATGAGCAAAAAAATAGTCACAGAAATCAATGAAAACCACAAAAAGGCATTGACATGCCGTTCAAAAGAATAGCTCATTTTTCTCCGTTCATCAAAATTCGAGAGAAAGGTCTATATTAGAGCGATGAGAGTTTTGACTTGTGATTAAGAAATATGGAATGGCGGTGGTGATGCTCGTAGTCGTTGAATATTTGTCGTTTCATGACTTCTCGAGTGGTATGTAAGTATCTCACTTGTCATTTTCCGGACCGGACTAGACCAAATCGAACCGACCAACCTCGTGTCTTACCCAATTGTCATCCCATTTTTTATACACACACACATGTAAAAGATAAGATCAAGATGGAATTGGTCAAAATCCTAAATACAATTAAACCACTTTTGAACTGAACTTGTTAACTCCAAGTAAAATTTTCGTATTTTGCTCTGATTGAGCCTCGTTTTAATGAAAAATAGATTTTGTAATAGTGATTTTTAAAAAAAATGTGCGGTTGATTTGAAATTTTTTTGAATTTATGTGTAAAATTATTTTATTGGGAGAATGTGTGTTTGGAAATAATTTTGGAAGAAAATGAATTTTTATAAAATGGGACTCAAACAAGAGTTTTATCTTGTAAATGAACTAAATTTTGAACTAGTTTTGGGTTTTCTTTTTCCATTGAACCTATTCGTTTGAGCTGTAGTGATCAACTCAAAGTAAAACTTTCATTTTTTAGCATGTAAGTGAACTAAATTTTGAACTAGTTTGAAGTTTCGATCGAAATTGATATGGTCGATTCTTATGAAATTACTTGTGATTATTCATATATAAATAATTCATAAATTAGTCAAATGGAGGCTTTAGCAATTTCCTTTTAGATGGTTGTCATGTAAGAAATGGAAAGGATTAGTGAGAGGAAAAAGAATTTAATTTCAAGATCGGATGAGTAATGAATACTTAATAAACACTTAAATACTAGTGTCAAAAGATACAGGCCGAACTGCAGATGCCCAACAAGTGGGCTAGACTGGCCTGCCTTTGGAGACCAGTATTGGGCTTTTGAATTGAGCCCATAGGTCTGTGTGGGCCAAATAGTGGAGCAAAAAAAAAAAAAGTAAAATCAACTAATAAATGTGGAAACTATATAGAACGAGATTTCTTAAGTTACCATTTCAAAAATCAAATTTAAAGTTTGTTTTTACAAAAATCAAATGTTAATTCAACATATTAATATTATTAATAATATTTTAAAATTAAATTAATCTATATACTCACCCTACCTCCACCCCACCCCAACCAAATTTCATTTCAAAACCCCAATTACTTTTTTCTCTCTCCTTTCTCTACATCTCTCCCTTCTCTCTTCTTTTTCTTTGCCACACGCAACCACCATCGAAAGCAAGTGTTGCACACAACGATGTCAACGCGATTGCAACACTACATGGGTCGCTGTGGCGGCGTCGCTCAAAGAGCGACGATGTCATCTCTTGCATCGCGACGCAACATCTCAGGGTGGTTTTCATGTGCCGTGGTTTTCAGTAGCGGCAACATCATTCCCGGCTCTAATTAGATCTATTTTGCAGTAGAATATGTTGTCGTGGTTTTCAACAACGATGACGTCATCTCCAACTCTTATTAGATCTATTTTGCAGAGATTTTCATGCTACCATCGTAGTGGTTATGAGGTGTTGGTGGTAGGGGTGGACATAGGTTGGGTTGGGTCGATTTTTGTCTCAACCCAAACCTAACCCAACATGATCGGTTTGATCAAAATTTAACCCAACTCAACTCAATCAAGTATCAATCGGGTAGGGTTGGGTTGGTCGAGTTGGAACAATTTGTCAACAAAGACTAAAGTAAACTGGCCGGGTTAGACAGATTTATAATTGACTCANGGTAGGGTTGGGTTGGTCGAGTTGGAACAATTTGTCAACAAAGACTAAAGTAAACTGGCCGGGTTAGACAGATTTATAATTGACTCTTGACTTATATTATATTTGGTCTCCATAGTACAATGAACAAAAAAATATGAATTATTTTGGCACTTCATGCCCGAAAATGTTACGTGGATAGATTGATATTAAATTATATGAAGTTAAGAAAGTTTTTTTGTTTAATGTGTATTTGCTTATACTATTTTTTCGTAAAATGTATTCTATCCAAATTTTATAATATTATTCTAAGAGTTTCCAAACAATATCATAACATTTGTAAAGTTCATTAATCAACCCGTGTTGGGTGGACGGGTTTATTCGATTTTTAAGAGTTAACACATAACCCGACTCAACTCAACCCGCCTACATAACCAACCAACCCAACTCGTGTAAAAACAATAAAAAAACCAACCCAAACCGGTTGGGTTAGTTCGGTGCGGGTTCGGTTGGGTTTTGCCCACCCCTAGTTGGTGGTGCTAGTGATGCTGCTTGGTGCAGTAGCGGTGTTGGTGGTGGTGATGTTGCTTGTGGTGGTGGTGGCGGCGGCGGCGACGATCGTGGCCATGTTGTGATGATTTTGGATTTGATTTTTTTGTGGTATTTGGGCAGTGATGTCGTGATGTTGGCTGCGGTGGTGAGGTTGGTGGTAGTCGTGGCGATGGTGACAGTGTTGGTTGAGGCGGGGTGCAATGATTGTGGGTGGAATGGGATGGGATGGGGTGAGGAGTTTGTGTCCAATTATTCAGTTGATTGAAACCAATTATTCGATTGATTTTAACCAATAAAAATATGTTACAACTGAAATAGATAATTTGTGATCAATTATTTTTTCGTAAAATGTATTTTATCCAAATTTTATAATATTATTCTAAGAGTTTCCAAACAATATCATAACATTTGTAAAGTTCATTAATCAACCCGTGTTGGGTTGGACGGGTTTATTCGATTTTTAAGAGTTAACACATAACCCGACCCAACTCAACCCGCTTACATAACCAACCAACCCAACTCGTGTAAAAACAATAAAAAAACCAACCCAAACCGGTCGGGTTAGTTCGGTTTGGGCGGGTTCGGTTGGGTTTTGCCCACCCCTAGTTGGTGGTGCTAGTGATGCTGCTTGGTGCAGTAGCGGTGTTGGTGGTGGTGATGTTGCTTGTGGTGGTGGTGGCGGCGACGATCGTGGCCATGTTGTGATGATTTTGGATTTGATTTTTTTGTGGTATTTGGGCAGTGATGTCGTGATGTTGGCTGCAGTGGTGAGGTTGGTGGTAGTCGTGGCGATGGTGACAGTGTTGGTTGAGGCGGGGTGCAATGATTGTGGGTGGAATGGGATGGGATGGGATGGGATGGGGTGAGGAGTTTGTGTTCAATTATTCAGTTGATTGAAACCAATTATTCGATTGATTTTAACCAATAAAAATATGTTACCTGACTTTATCTATTAAACACTAGTTTAAATAATGTGAGAATTGAAAATTTGTTAAATTATGATCAATAATTAGATAATTTGTGATCAACTAATTTAATATTTTGATATCATGAAATAAATTGTGGCATATAAAATTTGTAATTTGTGATCAAAGAAAAATATGTTACCTATGAATTTGATAAATTTGTGATTGGGAAAAAAGTTGTGAACTATAAAATTTGTGATATGTGACTGTGACGTCTGTAATTGTGACTAATACATAATTTTGACCATAAATTATATGATATTGAGATCTTAATATATGTAATTAATAAAATATATTTTTAGTTAATTATTTCATAAATAAAATTTAATTAATATATGATTTTTGAAATAATAAAAATGTTTCTTAATTTTAAAATAAGTCGTACTTAACCTCTTAGATATTGAATTTTTCCGTAATAAATCATGCCATAAAAAATTGACCCGCTTTTCACCCAAAAAAAAAAAACGACTTCAGACATTAATCCGATTAAAGGAGCGGGTTATTGGGTTATTGATTCAACCATTGCTTCAAAGGTTGAACTAGCAAGTCAATTCTATTTTTATATTTTCTTAGTTAATTTTAAACATACAATGAAAAATGTCCTCAATTACATATATAGTAAATATAATGAACATTTTATAACCAAAAAGTCATATCAAGTCCGAATAAAACCTCGTGTTATTACTCAAAATAATATAATTGTAATAATCAACTCAACAAATTATATTATTTTCCAACGATATAATTCCCACAATCACAAGAATGCAATGCCCAATATATTTAATTTTCGCAATTATAAAGACTAGAGTTTACATTTGGAAAACTGTAGCAGCGATTTATAATCTTTTCAATTTTTACAGATTTTTTTCTAACTTTCAATTTGTACCAACGAAGGCCTCTAACCTTTCATAAATATGCGCCAAGAGTCCAACTTAACAAAAATCGTCTATAAAATCATAAGGTGACTTGGAAAATAGGAGCATTTTAATCCATACCAAATTTTCCCTTTTGGTTTTGAAAAAAAAAACCTGGCCCACGCCATCTTCATCTTCTTACCTCAAACTAAACGATAATCTAAAATTGTCGCCATCTCCAGCATGTCGCCGGACTTTCGTCATCTTCCTCCACCATCTCTCACAAGATAACGTTTACCGAGCCCTATTCTCTTCGACCATGAATTGAGCATTTTTGCTCAAATAATTTCCGAAATGCACCATTTGGATGAGACCTGGATATGTCTTTTCTGCCATGTTGGTTTTGCTTTCAGGTTCAAGAATAATTTCCCTAAGATAGTTTGCCATTTCCATTCTCATCTCTTTGGTACCTGTTCATTTAACTTTAACAACTAGAAGTTAGCGTTGGCAACGGGCCCGTTCGGGGCGGGGTGGGGTAAATTGCCATCTCTACTAGAAGTCACTTTTAATTGATTTTCTAATTTTTTTGCTTAAGTAAGATATTACTGATAACTGTAGTTTTTATACTTATTCGTGGCGCTAAATCATGATATTTTGTTGTCTTTTGAATTAAATTCTATCTAATTTATGTTGAATTGTATTTTATAGATAAAACTTTATGTTTAATGAAGAATTGGAGAAAAGAATGCAAAATAGCAGAAACATGGCAAAATTCAAAGTACGAGACCTTGGAAGCAAGCAATTAATTGGATCTTAAATTGGACTTCTAATTGGATACAAAATTTGGCGACTTAAACTTAAATATAAAGACAAAGATAAAATTGGGTTGGAATATATATATACACGTTCAAAAAAGAGGGGAAGAAAGCCGGCAGTTGGAGAAGAATTCACGCCCACGCACAGAAAAGCAGAGAAAAAGAAGAGAAGGAAGGAAGAAAAGAAAGGAAGAAAAGAAGGAAAAAACACGCAGAGAAACAAAAGAGAAAAGAAGAAAGGCAAACATGAGAAATTTTCACGTTTCGTTAATTCTTGGTGATATCTTTCCACTTTTGCGTGTTTAAATTCAATATTATGAGTCACTAAATATTTTTATTGTTAAGACTGATGATATAGCTTAAGGTTTTTATTATATTTTTAATTTCAATATTTTCATACTATTTTAATACTTGTTAGTTGATTATTACGTGTTTAATGCTATTATTTGTTTGCGAAATAATTAATTGATTTAGGGATAATACTGAGACTAAGAGGTGATGTACAAATTCTAGCTCGCGCTATAACTAACATAGATATTATAAGAG
>CAIGRP010095158.1:0-12765 GCA_903798385.1 Fraxinus cuspidata | reverse complement strand
TCAAATTGGACAAAGATGATCAAGGTACTTCTATAGACATAACAAAATATTGAGGTATGATCGGATCTCCTTTACTCAATTGCAAGTATACTCGATATTATGTTTAGTATGTGATTATGTGCTAGATTTCAATCCAATACTCAAGAATCACACCTTAATGCCATAAAACGAATCTTTAGATATTTTAGTGGCATTAAAACATTACATTTATGGTATCCTAAAGGTACTCAAAAGGATTATATTGTATTAAAATTTGTGAATATGAAAAATCAATTGGTCAACATTCTCACTAAATCTTTAACACTTGATAAATTTTCATATATTCAAAAAGTTTTGGGAATTATTGATGAATTTGACATATGTGGCTACATTGAATTCATACTAAATATTTTCATATGATTGATTCTATGTGTGTGATTGGTTGAAACTTATTTAAATTTTATCCAAATAATTTTGCTTTTGTCATTTTGTGACTCGTGCTTTGATTAATATTTTTACTATAAAGTGATGATTATCTTCTTATTTTAAACATGCATATATTTGGCATCTTGTGCTTAATTATGGAAAATATTATTATTTCCTTATGTTACATACTATTTCTCTCATATGTGCTACATTTTTGCTTATGTCAAAAAGGAAAATTGAGTAAAATAGATTTCAAAAGCATTAAAGGGAGGGTAGGGTGAGTGAGTGAGATGATATGATATGCTTTGAATAATTAAATGATAAACTTTGAATAATCTATTAATTGATATATTTTAAATTGATGATGATTTAATTGTAAAAGATTCCCTATATATGGATTACATGAAAAATTAAAGATTGATATACCTTATCAATTATTCAATATTATTTTGCAAATCATCTTATTTGTTATAATAAGATAGGGGGGATTTGTTGACCTATGGTATAACTTTAAAGTTTTGATTATAAAAAACAAGTTATCTTATTTACTAACAAATTGAATTCAAGTTATTATAATTTTTCAAAGCATGCGATGAAAAATTGATCGATAGTCGTCAAAATATCAAAAGCTATTATCACAAATCGAACTCATAAAAGAAGTCAAAATCGATTTTGGAGCAAGATCAAGGAATTGACTTTTAAATAAAGTGTAAAGGTACTAACACGCTGATATTTGGTAATGAATGTTTAAACTCAAAATCTTTCTATGCATTAAAACAATTTTGTACATTAAAAGTGATTCCAATGCAATGATTTGTTCAAATATAAAAATGACCTTTAAAAATGATATTTGAACTTGAAAACGTTTTTTTATCTTGGAAAGTTAGTTAAAAATACTTTACAAAAGTCCAGGTCTTTCTAAACCTTCGAATCAGAACAAACAGAACCAAAACATAAAAGACTGAATTGTTAGGTGGTCGACCGAAAATTTTCAAAGGTCCAAAATTTGACCATTATGATCTCTGAGTTTCACCATACAAATGATTATATTAGTCATCGAAACAAGAGGCGGTCTACCGGGCGAGTCATCCGAACTTCTAGATTTTTTTGACGTTTTGAACTTTATACATTTACTTCTTGCATTCAATACAACATTCTTCAAGAAGTCCAACCTTTTAATGTGTGCCACCGACGGTACCAAATCTTTTCAAAATGTCGCAGTAGAAGTACAACATTCTTCAAGAAGTCCAAACTTTTAATTTGTGCCACCGACGGTACCAAATCTTTTCAAAATGTCGCAGTAGAAGTCAAATGGATGGTTTCTGTTAGTTTGACCATTAGTTGACCAAATAATTGACTTTGACAATAAATTTGACTAATTTTAAAAGGTTAAAATGGTAACTTTACATTTTTTATAACAAAATAAATCAAATCAAATAATCAAAATTAAAAACCAAAAAAATCAACTTCATCTTCTCCATCCACCCCACACATACCCACCCCAACCCCAAAACCATTACCACCATTGCTACAAGTTGGGTCATACATGGCTTCTCTTTCTGAAAATGGATGCTGCAAAGAAATATGTCAAGATAATTTACTGCAAACATGCCTATCAACGCTGAAAACTCATAAAAAAAATTTGATTTTCAAGATCCATTTCACTGCATCTATGCGTGCCTGCAAAGAAAAATGAGCGTGTTCCATTGACAAATATGTTATTTTCTTTGTAGAAAAAAGAGTTCAGATCTTCATCTTCCCAAAAAAAATCTTATTCTGATAACAGATTAGGAAAATGGAACAAATTTCCACCATTAAAGTTGAACATTTCACTCCCTTCTTCAAATTCTCTCCATTTTTCTTCTTCACAGTAAAGGGAATCAAGCAATGAGGACTGGGCATTTTCTTCTCGAGTCTTAATCTTTATAGGTTTTGTTCATTGCTCACAATACAATACATAAAAGTAAAGCCAACACCAACCAAGCCTATAATCGCCATTTGTGCAGAGAATTACCTTTAATTTATTGATTTCAGAAAGTAGAATTCATTCGCTTGGTTGGTAGTGAGTAGATGTGTAGTTATTGATTGCGGTGGAGGATATGGTAGTGGTGGTGATTGTTTTGGGGGTGGGGTGCGTGGGGTGAAATTGATTTTTTGATTTTTAATTTTAATTATTTAATTTTTGTTATTTTATTATCGAAATTGTAAAATTATCATTTTAAACTTTTAAAATTAGTCAAAATTATTCTCAAAGTCAATTATTTGATCAACGACGGTCAAACTAAAAGAAATCATCCATTTGGACTTCAACTGCAATATTTTGAAAAATGTTCGGTACCGTAGATAGCACAAATGAAAAGTTTGGTATCGTAGGTGACACAAATTAAAAGTTTGTGCAGAGTCTGTAACTAAATAAAAGGTTTGATACCGATACTGCTATTTAATTATACCTCTTGTTATGACTTGCTACTAGCATTTGCCACGTGGCCAACCTAGTGAAGTTGTGGACCCACTACATCCGGGGCCCGTTACCATAGAAGACGTATTCTCTGAGGCAGACATGATGAAGAGGGGCCGATGCCCCGTAGGTCTGAGGCTCCACCACAGCTAGTGACGATTCACGTGAAAAGATCCTGAAATTAGAGAAATCTTATTTGAATAATTGATTTGACTTCTGTGAAAAGTGTATTTATCTATTGTCTTGTCAATAGGATGTAAGAGCATTAAATACTTTGTAAAGTCAGGAAAGTCAACATGATGGCTAAGATTTTATATTTCGACCGAGTGGATGAGGCCACATGTAATCTCATTTAAGGGTTACCATCTCGTTTGTAACACTATAAATACCCCCACCATATAACAATTGAAGACTAATGCAACTTTAGATACTTAGAGCAACTTGTTCTACTCTCTTATATTGATTCGTAATCTTTGATCTAAGTTCATAGCGATTCGTTATTATTATACGATCGTATCCAGGATATCTGGTCTGAATTCGAATGGAAACGTCTCGTGTTATTGAGCTTCTCTCACGTCCAATTTTAGAGTGATCTAGACCGTCGATCGACCTTTACGTGTTGGATCTAGCTTACGCAAATACGAGTGGGTCCGGCATCTGTTGACAGCATATTCTGAGATCAACACCTCTTATTTAATGTGACATTAGTGCCACCTAAATTAATATTATAACACTAGTGATGTTAAATATAATTACTTTTATATTTATGATCTATTACTTAAGTTATAATTTAGCCTCTGTTTAACAGTGATTGTTTCAAAACTTTTTTTCTACATATTTATTTTCAACTACATATTTACACAATAAAATATTTAGTATTTAAATCCAGTTTTAATTTTCACTTTTCACTACACATTTAAAANTACTCAAATAATGATGTCAGACAAGGGATTGATCCCCAGCGGATATGACAAGTGAGTTGGAGAGGAAAGATTAATATCTATCCATGACAAGAATTCAAATTGGAATTTTTCTCGTAAGATGTCATTCACATTCACCCACGTGTCCATGTATCTGCCGTACATTCAATTTTTGTTAATGGGTAACACGTTTTGAACAAGTTAGCGGACCCATAACCCACTTGGCTCCTGCTTGAGCCCAATTATTCAAAAAATAATTTTTTTGGAATTCAATTTAGAAGGTGAAACTATCTATAATAACTCTAAATAATATATTTTAAATAATGATATGATGAGAAATATGTAATTAAAAAGTAAGAAAAAGTTATTGACGTAATGAAAAATATTATTTTATTGAATAGTCTATGATTAAAAATGAGTTTTAAAAGAACATATTTTTAAAGAATGTGCGTAAAATATAGGCTTAAATCAAATATTCTATCAATAAAATAATTTGTAAGTAAAATCAAGTATTTTCATACTTTTTAACCGTACATTCTAAAAATAAAAATAAAAATCACTATTACAGAACTCATTTTTTTTTGTATAAAATAAACTCAAACAATGGCTTATTTTATTTACGAGAGTAGACTATATTCTTTCGAATATGTAGTAGTTGTCTTTGACGGGTAGTTTCTACCATTGTAGTAGTTGGCTTTGATCGAGTTATTATTAATTTTTCTATAAATAAAAATTAAGCATTAGCATGCGAAAAAAAATTAGAATGAAAAATAAATGTCCACCATATATAAATTTGTAATTTTCTAATAGATTGATTCAACGGTTAGGTAGAAAATCAAGCCCCTTTAAGAGGATAAGATCTGATCTAGAGGTGTCTCTAACATACTTGCTACTATTTTTATTGTCAATTTTAAAATGGAAAATAAAAGGTCTCTTATTTTTTTTAGCATATAATGCACCACATTGATCCCCAACTGGGTAATTGTTAGTATTAAATGAATTCTCAATTCATCAATAAATTTTAATTTATTTTAAATGGGTCATTAAATTTTAATTTTAATTTTAAAAATTCACAACTCTATCAGCTAACATCTAATTGATGATCATATTACAACACATCTTTTTAACCCTTGTTTGACGATTATTATAAAGAGTTTTTAGAATAATGATTTTTTAAAAAATATGTGATTAAAAAGTATGAATTTTTTTTTTTTTTTTTGGAATTTATGTGCAAAATATTTTGTTGTAAAAACATGTGATTGAAATTGAATTGATAAAAAAAAAAAAAAAACAAAAAACAAAAGAAGAGTTTTTTTATAATGATAGTCAAACATAGGCTAAGTAATCATTTTATGGCATTTCTTGTTACTATTATATGTCACGAAAATGTTAAAATTAAACTAATATAATGACATTATCGTAATCTTATTTTGCCATTTTTGTTTCTCGAGTGTCACATACCAGCTATATGGAACATTTTTTATGATGTAATTGTCAATAAGCCCCTATTTGATAACCATTTTTTTCAAATTCGTTTTGTTATATACTCATTTTTAATCATATTCAAACAATAAAATATTTTATACACAAGCTCAAATTTTTTTCTACTTTAACACTGTACATTCTCTTAAAAATCATTATTTAAAACTCTATTTTTTACAAAAAAAAAAATGAGTGTTAAGCACTATGATGAACATGTAGAATTTGAAAGTATGCTAAAAATTGAAACTAAAATTAAAATTTGATGATGAAATTGAGATAATGTAAAGTTAGTTTACCATATGGGCAAATTTGAGATATATTAAAAGTTTAGTAACCTAATTGAAATTTTACCGAAAGTTTCATGACCGTCGATGAAATTTATCAGCTAATTGCACCAGATATCGATGATTACTGTAAACGTACCGAAACTCTTAACCAATAGTGCATACAAGAAAACAATGGGTAAATTTCCCACCGCCACCGCCACCGCCGGGTTTAAGCTGGTGGGCTACAACAACTTCGTGCGTACCAATCCCAGGTCAGATTTCTTCTCAGTGAAGCGCTTTCACCATGTAGAATTCTGGTGTGGCGATGCCACCAACACCTCCAAGCGCTTCTCGTGGGGTCTCGGTATGCCACTTGTCGCCAAATCTGACCTCTCCACTGGAAACTCCGTCCACGCCTCCTATCTCCTCCGCGCCGGAAACCTCCAATTCCTTTTCACTGCCCCTTACTCTGCCTCCATCTCCGCTCCTTCCTCCGCCGCAATTCCCAGCTTCTCTGCCTCCAACCACTACTCTTTCACCTCAACACACGGGCTTGCCGTCCGGGCCATAGGCATTGAGGTCCAAGATGCCTTCTCCGCCTTTTCCATGGCGGTTTCTCGTGGCGCCAAGCCGATTTCGCCGCCCGTTGTTCTTGGGAACAATGAAGTCGCCCTGGCCGAGGTTCATTTGTACGGTGACGTGGTTCTACGTCTAGTGAGTTATTCAAATTCAATGGAAACGGGTCCTGATTGTTTTTTACCAGGATTCGAGCCTGTGAACCATGAAATGTCTTATCAGGAATTGGATTATGGGATCAGGAGGCTCGATCATGCTGTAGGGAACGTGCCTGAGCTCGGGCCTTGCGTTGAGTACATGAAAACGTTCAGTGGATTCCATGAATTTGCAGAGTTTACGGCTGAGGATGTGGGTACTGCCGATAGCGGACTGAACTCGATGGTTCTAGCTAATAACGATGAGACTGTGTTATTGCCTTTGAATGAACCTATACATGGAACTAAAAGGAAGAGCCAGATACAGACTTATTTGGAGCACAATGAAGGGGCAGGGGTGCAACATTTGGCATTGGTATCTGAGGATATATTTAGGACATTGAGGGAGATGAGGAAGAGGAGTGGGGTCGGAGGGTTCGAGTTTATGCCTTCGCCACCACCAACTTATTATAAGAATTTGAAGAACCGGGTTGGGGATGTCCTGACTGATGAGCAGATTAAGGAATGCGAGGAATTGGGGATTTTGGCTGACAGGGATGATCAAGGGACTTTGCTCCAGATTTTCACCAAGCCTGTGGGTGACAGGTATGTTTTGCAATATTTTTTTGTGATATTTTATCCCTTATTTTGGCTATAATTGTTGACATTTTTCTGATTCACTCGTCGATTGTTTACTCTGTTGCATTTACTCATCTCCGACATTGCTAATTTTTTATCTAACTGCTGAAGTTCCTCATACACCAATAAGGGTTAATAATTTTCTGAACTGCACATTTGCTTCTCATATCTGTTAGATGCTTTAAGTAAAAAGTGTGGTCTTTTCTGTTGCTGGCCAGTGTGTGTCCTAAATGTGATTTTATGACTCTTAAAATAGTCATTTTCTTGAAGGTACATGTTTGATAGAGAGCATGAAACATCGCACATGGCCATGAATAAAATTTTAACTCCTTATTCCTATCTAGTACTGCCCACTCCCAAACATGACATTATGTATATTGCTTGTCTGGTTAACATCATCCAATATCAAGACTTCGATTCCTTATTGGAATTTGGTCTGTTAATTTTTGGTTAAATGGTATCAGCCCTGATCTAAATTGTGTCTCTAGCTGCTATAAACCCACTTTTCTTTATTAGTGTTCAAGTTCGATACAGCATGGTTAAATGACAAATTTAAATGTATGTATTGTCAATCCTCCATTGCCTGTCGGCCTAGCTGTGTGAAGCCTCCAGCTTCCATTTTCTTTGATGTTCCAATGAATGCCTTCATAACCAGTATTTAGAGAAAGGGGAAAGTGGATCCTCTTGCAACCGTCCTTTAGAGCTGAGAAAATCGGGAGGGAACCCATTCACCAAAGAAAAAAAACTATGAAATTTGATTTTACTACCAACACTACTAATAACATTTTCGTTGGCTTTCTCCACTTTGAGTTTATATAATGAATCAGGACTACCCCTCCTTAGCCGTGAACAAATGCTTCCATTTTCAACCAGTAAAAGCATAGAAAAATTGTCTGTCTTCCAGAAAGCATACTAATTTATTTTTGTGTGTCTGATTGTAAGATTTCTGCTAAACAGATAGATATATTGGAAAAGGCTGAGTGGCAAGTGTTCTAATAGAGGCATATGAACATTTCTTATAAGTGACATTCTCTCGAGCTTGCTTTATCTGTGGCTGATCAATTCACTTCTATAAGAATATTTTTTAATTTGAATATAATTGATAATACTAAAACACCAGATACTTAGCTTTTCCCAAAGTTAGAAAATTCAAACTTTATTTAAAATATACTCAAAATTGGCTCACCCCTGTTGAAAAGACGGAATTGCCCTCGTTATGCGGTTTGCCCCAAAGGTTTGAAGAAGGCCATTTTCGGTACACATGCCTCTTTCTGTTAGTTTGATGGGAGAATTCTTGAGTTTTATAACCAATTTTATTGCCTAATGGGATCCACAAACAAATCAAAGAAATTGATTTTTCCATTTTAGCTCCATCACACAGCTTAAAATTCTGATCCCTTCAAGATACTAGTTCATTATTTGATTAAACTCTATCTATGCTAACGTTATTTGTTTGGCGAGAAATAATAGGGAATATTGAAATTATAAGTGGCTGGGATGGAAAAATGTTGATGTACTGAAAAAGACTTATTTTGCCCCGAACTTAGTCGAACTTAAACATCATTTGCTATGTTAATTTAAGTTGAAGCTTGGACTACTGGAGACAGGTTATGCAAGCTCATGAAGCTATAATCAATCCATGGAAGCATTTCCTTGTGCATTTAGATACTGAAATCATATAAGATACAGTGTGGTTCCATACATAAAGTGACTTGAAATTCATAATGCATGGTCTGGAACTCGAACTGGGCATTGACTTGGCACAGGGACAAGTTCGAGCTGTCATTGATTCAACTGTAGGGTTTATGTGTTGAACTGTATAAATTAATAATGTATAATGTATCATAAAATAAATGAATATGCCAATAGTGGTTTACATTTGAAATATCATCCACATTATTAGCACCTGTGAAATATCAACTTGAACGTCATGTTAGGATCAAAGACATTTTTGGCCTGTTTAATGTAGATTTTTTGAGAATTGTTTTTGTGAAAAATAATTTTTTTTTAAATTTTTATTTTTATTATTATTATTATTATTATTATTTTGAGAATGTATGATTAAAAAGTTGAAAAAAATTATGGGTCCAAGAAATGAGTTGTTGAAATTGAGTTTGAGGAAAAATGAGTATTAAAGAATTTGTACTAAAGGGCCTGAATACACCAAAAATTTAACCAAAAAAGGACCCGTAGGATTTAGTTATAAACAACAAGTGTTTCTTGGATGTTAAAGACTCGTAGGATTTAGGTATAGACGACAAGTATTTCGTGGATGTTAAAGACTAAAAGTTAGAATAGTCATGAAGAATATCAAATAAGATCGATCATATTTACATGTGATTTTGACTTGATAGTTTTGTTCTTAAGGAAGTGAATGAATGGTAATTCATTATTAGATAATAGATACAAGTCTAAATTCTAATTAAATGGACCAATTATGATCTCACTTGTAATAGCTGATTGGTTAAGAAGCTTCTGGGTATGTATACAAAAGGTCTCAGATTTGAAACTTTTCTTCTACTTTTTTACACCATAAAATGAGCAGAACTTCTTTGCAGAAACCCACTCTGTTCATTAATATAGCTAGAATTACTTCTCACCTTTTATCCTCCTTGACAGGCCAACAATATTTATAGAGATAATTCAGAGAATAGGATGCATGCTCAAAGACGAGGACGGGAATATTTATCAGAAGGGCGGATGTGGAGGATTCGGAAAGGGGAACTTCTCAGAACTCTTCAAATCTATTGAAGAATTTGAGAAAATGCTTGAAGCAAAACAAGTCACTGAAGCAGCCGCAGCATAAGCATGCAAAGTATTTGTTTCTTTCAGCCTGAGCATGATGGATGCACTGGGAGGGTAGATATATATTTGTTAATTTGGGGTACTAAATCTACTTTTCTAAGTGACATTGCACTTCTATTTTGTATATATCCTTAAGTAGGTATCTGAACTTAAGAAAAGTAATCAAGTATAGCTGCACTTCTCTTTCTTTGGATTTAGCAATTTATGGGTGTTTTGCCTAACGGTGTTTCTAGTTTAGTAATAAAACTCATGTGCATCAGAACTAGACTTCTTGCTTTCAATTTCTGGGCCAATATAGGTACATTGATGCAATTTCTACAGAGGCTCGGGCTCAGCTTGAAAGGAGCTAGAACAGCCAGTGGCAGAGCTACCAAGGGTCGAGTGAGGGTAATTAATATTTTCTTTTTCATTTTTGTTTTGTTGGAAATTTATTGTTAAGAATTATAGTATTATTCCACGAACAATCAATTCAAAGAAAGAAACATAAACAATCAATAACACGCAAAATTTATAGAGATTCATCTCGATGTGGGACTTCGTACTCATCGTCGCAACAGTAATTTACCATGTCGAAAAAATATTTACAAGAGAATTGCACACTTATCTTCTCTAACACATTTTTTTTCTCTTTTTGATGATCATAATAAAGCATAAGGACGTCCTTCTATTTATAAGATAAATTTGGGGAATCTTATCGTGGAGATCGATTCATGATCAGCTCCATAAAGTGACAATAATTTTCGCAACTTAATATTCATTACTACTACCCAAACCATTTTCTTTCTTACCCTACATAATGGATCACAAATTTTCTCTTTTATCTTCCATTTCCAAATCAAATTCTCTTTTATCTTCCATTTCTCCCACCAGATTAATTCCAAGATTAAAAATCTAATGAGCATCTGCCTTTGTTGGGTCGAGTGCCGAACTTGGCCCGGCTATTCTAGCCCTCAAATATCTACCAGACTAATTTAGTTTTTGTTGATCTTGATTTTCGTACCTCCAATGTGGCCAATAGGTCTCGAGCTTATTTGCATCCACGTAAGCTCCTTTCCTACACACTTAAAAAACCGTTAGTCGCTCGTGTCCTTCTCCAGTGGTGGGGGAGGAGGCCACAAGCACTCCGACTATCAAGTCAGTCGACGAGAAGAAATATAATGGGTATGGAACGAGCTTTAAGGTGCAAGTCACGAAAGTGTTCGAACATCGGGAATATAGAGAGGAGAGCAATCTTACAATGTTTGAGAATTATAATTGCATTACTTTTAAATTGGTGTGAGTTGTGGGCTTTTATAGTGGCATTACTGGAGTTGTTTCCGTTGGATGTAGAAGCATCTGACTTCATCCTAACGGTTGAAGTGTCCCATCGTAGGTCATCATACCAAATGTCCTAGGATGTGCAACACTTAATGTTTGATGAAAAAGTAGCAGCTCTAGGGCTTAGGTCTAACTGCATAAGATGGCTAACAAGACTTGACACTAGGCTGTTGCAATGGGTTGCATCAATCACTTTCATAAGATCTTTGTGCAGAGGATCTCTTGAGAGAAGTGGATATGAAATATCCTCCTTTTATGGTTAGGCTAATTCCAATCCAGTCATATGGGCTTTAGTCTTCATATGACGATTCGGTCGGGGCGGGGTCACTTTTCCTACATCGTTAGGAGGCTTTCGCTTCGGTAATGTTGGATCACCCCTCCATGGTTGTCATACGGCAGGCCCCTTAGTTCGGCCATTGAGCTTTTACTTACACATGACACTTTAGTTTGATGACGTAAAGTGTGGGTCTTTGTTTAGTTTCTGATTGATTGCTATGTGTCTCTTCTTGAGCCTTGGTTGCGAAGCGTAACAATAGGCTCCCAAATCCATATAAAAATGTTCATTTAATGCATAGACTTCCAAAATAGGTCGTGGAGTGCACATAGAGGGGTGCTTCGGACCTGCGAAAATTATTTTTACACAACATAATAGTCCAAGTTCAAGTACATTTATTTATATCATGGTTGGATTTCAAAAAAATAGGACCTCTGGTAGATGGTTTGAAGTTTTGTCAAAGCCGTTATTTGATTTTGAAGTTGAAGTTGAAGTTGTGCTTTGAATTACTAAAGTTTGAAGCAGAGACGATGCTTCAAATTTATTGAAGTTCGAAGTAGAGGCAATGCTCCGAAGTGATGAAGCGATACTTCAAAACTACTGAAGTCTGAAGCAGTGGTAGTGCTTTGAAGGCAATAAGTTGAAGTGAATTAACTGAAAAGACATCCTTAGAATACGTGCAATGATTTCATGTCTTTCGCGTTTCCGATGAATGATAGTTGAGGTAAATAGGTAATGATGGGCTTTTATCTTTTATCTTTTCGAAGTGAAGCGTGGTTACGCATCTTGGCCATTAAATTTAAACCGTCCAAACTTTACGCCTCAGATTAACTAAGCTGATGGACGTCCTGGATTGGTTAGATCCTGATCTGACAGTTGAAGTGGGTTGGCTATGTCTATAAAAGGAAAACTTTGCCCATTTTCATTTCTTTTCACTTTCGCGATTTCAAAACTCTCTACAGCTTCAACTTTTCCGACGATCCATTGCTTTCCCAATGACTTTAGCTAGTTTCCTTGCTAGTTCTTCGTCAAACTTCTAGGTAACTTCGCCCCACTTCGTGTCCGCCTTGTTTGTCTTCATAGTTGAATTTAGTGAATGGCTTCTTCTTCTAGTACTAGCTTGGGTAGTGGAAAGATAGATCTCTGTCGTATAGCTTCCAAAGCTTGTATTGTAAAGTCCAGAAAATTTTCATAGATTAGAATTAATTATTTTATATGCTATATTTTTAATATATTGAAAAGTTAAGAACTAAAGTGTGTATATATTAAATTTCAAATTAGGGTAAATAACACAAAACGTCCTTACCTTTCAATGTTATTGTGCAAAACGTCCCTACCTTTTATTTTTTGGCATTTTCACCCTTACCTCCCACATTTCATTGCGCAAAAGGTCCTTTTCAACATTTTTCCAATAAAATGACGATTTTACCCTTCTATTCAAATGAAACAAAAATAAAATAAAATAAAATAAAAAATAAACAACTAATTG